>VHZZ01005596.1:13168-31843 GCA_009801015.1 Silene noctiflora
TGTTCGGGGCATAAAGTGACAATAAATCACCTAAATGACATGGAAATGCGTGCGTAAATGGCCTAAGAAGACTATATAGAATGCACGCATCAGTAAACATGTCATAGAGGGTGTCAATCATCTTAACAAGCATAAACATGATGATATAATGAAGCAATTAACAAATGAGTAAGTAAATGATTAAGGAAAGAGTAAGAAGATTATACCAACTTAAGATGAACAATGGAATGGAAGAATAATAGAAGAAAGCTTTGATCAATGATGAATTTTTGTCAATTCCTCAATCTAAAACCCAAGAATTCTTCAATTACAAACTAGATCTAAAGTTGCTTGAATAACCAGGAAAGGATTAAAGTGTAATTAAACTAATCTAAGCTAAGAGATAGTTCTAAGGATCTATTTAATCCTCAATTACATAAGTTATTTATACTAAGTACAAATATTAGGGTAAACTAAGGGCTTAAATGACAATTAAGCCCCATAAGAGAGTCCAAGGAAGTTCTAGAGCCAGTAGGACTCGTGGGAGTCCATGAGATGAACGAGGAAGCATGCTTCTAGAGGGCTCGCGCAAGTCAGGGGGGACTCGCACGAGTTGGCCTGGGACTTGAACGAGTCAAGGGGAACTCGCACGAGTCTTCCTTCAGTACTTGTGCTCCCTGGCCTTGCTTCCCCACAACTCATGGAGGCTCTATCATTGCCCGATTTATTCTTCTATCTACTATGGCCTTTAGTCTCAGTCCCTCCTTGTTGCTTGGTCGTTAAGTGCGATCAACTTAGCTTCTGAAATGCTCTAAGAACGCAAGGTTGGCACTCTTCGCCTACCGAAAGTACCAAAACCTCATAGAATAACAAATAGGTAGCTAAAGATAAGAAACGACCCTAATACATACATAAAAGCGTGTAGAAGGAGGCTAGTTAGGTGACTAAATGTGCGTAAATACGAGTCACATCACTCCATCAGAGCCTTGACCACTAATTTTTAACATGCTCAACAAATTACCTTCAATTATTTTTTAATTGCAGTCTTAAGTGGCAGAAAAAAAGTATTTCCCACTTTTACCACACCGAGAAAACTTTCACTAACTCTTCTATCTTTATCAGCAAAACGCAAACAAATAAGCAATTGTTCTTTACGAGACACATCACTTTACTCATCCGCTAATATAGTAAAGTAATTATCCCCAAGCTGTTTAAGAACGAGTTTAGTAGTCTCCTGGGCATAAGCATGTATAATATCTCTTTATATATCAACACAAATCAGTTTCGAGTTCCCAAGAGCATTTTTCAAAACAATCTTTGTGGACATCTCCACCCGCAAGTGCCCCTGCGCGCGACCCAGCGCCTCGGGTCTTTTCATCGTTCTGGGAGGAGAAGATGCAATCCATGCTCCGGGGGGTGCGGAGTGGCATTTTCTGCTCTCGATGAGAAAACTTTAGGTCGGATTTTAGTTCGGTCTTTTTTCGACTCGATGACGGTCTCAAAACGATCGTTTGCAATCGAAAGGAGTAGCCACCAAGAAATTATGAGGTGCTTGATAAGAATTCGAATCAAATTTAAACCTTGGTCAAACAAAGCACGAAACAGTGTTGACATAGCTACTAAAGACAAAGACTTGTTCCCCTTAGCATCATATGTCTAGAATGACTCTCGTTTGCCATGAATACGGATGTTCATTGCCTAGAAATCCGAGTAAGGGGTGAGGGTATGCATTGAGAACCTCTTTAATTGAACACCCAATCCCTCCTTCTCAAAGCGGTCTCTGCTGATCAAACGTGGTTGTTCAAGTCCAAAAGTTGATAAACTAGTTAAATGCATGAATGCGCATGAATTTGATCTATGTCGGTTGATTTAAGCATGTATTCAGGAATTGATGTCGAAGTTGAATTTAGATTGATTAAGCACGTGACGAAGAAAAATTAAACATCCATTTACAAGGCGAATTATAAAGCATAATACAACCCTCATTATTTAAAAGGTTTGAAAATAAAATTGAAAATAGAATCAAATAAAGGAAAATAAAATAAATGAAATGCTAACAATATTGGATGTTGAATTGAAACACAAATTTTGTAAAAAAATGACGAATCATGATTAAAGAGGTGATTAAAAAAAAGAAATAAATGATTAATATAAAAGCACATTATTACCAACACTCAGAAGAGGCGCGGGATGTCTTGTAGATAAGCCAAGTCGATGTTAGAAATAATAAAGCAAAGGGAACAATTGGGAATAGGCCAGAAAAGGCGTGGGAGACCTTGCCACCTTTGGAAGAGGCGCGAGATCCCTAACAAGAAATCAGGGCTATGTTACATCGTTTTTAGAAAATGAAAGATTGAATGATAGAAATCGAATGCTAACAAGAAATCTGGGCTATGTTACATCGTTTTTAGAAAATGAAAGATTGAATGATAGAAATCGAATGCTGGAAATAAGTCGAATAATGCTCATGGATGCAAAGCTATATCTTCTAAGTGATTAATGACGTCATCAAAGTGATTAATAATACTAATTTTGATTCTATAATTATTAATTAAAATCAATTTACAAATTAAAGTTACTTTAGTGATATTTATGTAATAATAAGAATAATAGTTGAATTGGATAAACTAATCATCATGAGATTATTCAAAGTGGGACAAGTGAAGCGTAGAATCAAATTCCACTTTGATTTTGAATCACATACTTTTTCATTTCTCAATCATTTGACATCCATTTTTAGATTAATCATTGTTAATATTTTAGTCGACATATTAATTAGGCTAAAAAGAGTAATAGTTGAATTTAAAAGTATTAAATAATGAAGATAGAATCAAATTATTATTCACAAGTTATTTACATAATGATGAAGGGCTAAGTCGTCACACCCTATCAAACAATATTTATAAATCCAACAAACAACTAGAAAATGCTAAGTCGCAGTCAATCCATGGGACGGTGTGTTTTGGGTTCTAAGTCTATCTATCTCAATTTATGCAAGTGTCACAATAATTGGGGGTTTTGAGTTTATAATGCTAAACTAAGGAAATGTAAATAAAAGCAATTAAGGAAAGTAAGAAATGTAAACAAATGAAATAACCAGCACTAGGGTGTCATGGGTTCATAGAGGAAACATGGTATGATCATAGTAATGAATCCGATAAACGTTCGTAGTTATGTTGGGATCGAGTTGATTTATGTCTTACAATCCGTACAGAGATTAGGCCCCGGAATCGAGCTTATAGCTTTACAACACCTACAACGACATCATTCTCCCTATTCAACTATATGCATGGTCTAACAATCTTTGAGTTGATTTATGTCTTACAAGTCTTGGTAAAGAGATAGAGAACCATGTTAGGTTGTCAATCAGGCATTTCATGAAACATAACTTGTGCATAAGTGAAAACACAACATTCAAATCATTCATATTAACTCATTAATCAAGATCTAAACTCATGATTACTCCCCTAATCCCACACTAACCCTAGCTATAGGACTACTCACACATCATCATGATTAGCATGTCATAAATGTTGTCACCCATCGTAACAAGCATAAACATGATGAACAAGTAAAGGAAATAACAAAAGCTTAATGAAAGATATGAGATGTACCAACTTGGAAAGTTGATGAACATAAATAAATAAGAATCCTTGAATAAAGATGGAGACTTATCATTTAGTCTTCAAATAAATACCCAAGAGATACAAATGTAAACTATTGAAAATGTAAAGAACAGTTGTTGAAAGATTAATTGTAATACCCCAATTATCCGGCCAAGACAATTGGACCGTTACCATCTCGGTTTCCCGAGGTAGTGTTTCAGAGATAGAATCAAGAAGCCTTTATTATATAGAACGGTTTAGTGAGTTACATAAATGTAAACAAATGAATAAATGTGAACTAAAAAAAATTACAAGTTGACTACCATTTATGTCATCTACGCTATACTACTGGACTCAGAGTCCAAAGTGCGGCCCAAAACTCGATAGCGTCAACAAGCAAAACTTGTACTCAACCTCCTCTCTATATGATTGGAAATATCATATGGATCGACAGAGGCCATCTGGAAAATAGGTGACAATTTACCCAAACACAAAAAACGTCAGTTTCAATAAATAATATGAGACACGACATACAATATATGCTTATGCAATACGACAATGAAATGCATGTGTCACAACCTCCACTCACGCCATACCGGTACCGGAAGACGTCCAGATGTACCCACAACCCGGTACCAGGATACGCCAAGACGTACCCACAACCCGGTGACGGCACCACAACACCACCCACAAAAATAAACCGGATCACAGCCCGTACAAGGTAATCCGAACACGTCGGTGGTACCCGGGCCCGAGAGTGATTCGGATCCTAAATGGACAACGTGACTCACCTCAATTGTCCCTCCAACTCAAGCCATTAATGTGCACATCCCTATTGGGGTGGGAAGCCCCAATAGGCGATCCAAGCATAAGACGGTGTCCCAAATGTCTTGCGTCTCCTCAACAACCATATATCGTAATCACCATCACCATCCTCCTCCACCCTCCACAATCACAAATACAATGCATACATACTATATTATGCCAACATGTGAATCGAATCATGGATCATGCATCTTATATTATCATAGAAGCCTTCACAATTTAATGCCAGACATCGAATATCCTCTATCATGTCACAATCGATTATGCCACTATCGTGAGACCGAGTAGCCATTTCCATAACATGTTATAATGCACCCCAACTTCCCATTAAGTCATCTTTAATGATACAATCAAAGCTAAATATGTTATAATGTATCTATATTATTCATATGAGGTTACCTATGCTTGAGCATCAAACATATACACAAATATATTAAAACCGAGTAGGATTAACCTACCTATTAGCATACTCCATAAGCTAGTCCATGAGAACAAGAATCCATCTCATAAAACTATGTCATCCTACATTAATCACATAATAACTATCATAATACATCCTATATTATTATACTAACAAAAACCCCTAATTATTATGCTTTAATTACTCATTAAACTAATTAAAACCACTAATTAATCATCCCCATGAAAACCCCCGAATTCTAGGGTTAGGATAGACAAAGGAGAAAGGTAGAATTTCAACTTACAATGATAGATTGAAAATTAAGTGGAGGTTTCATCTTTAAATCCAAGCTTAAAGGTCATGGGAAAGGCTTAGGGAACATTCTAGAGAGAGGGGAGAGTGTTTGGTTGAAGGAGGAAGAAGATAAGAAATGATTTGGATTTTGGATAAGAAAGAAATCTAAAATGACTTATTGTGGGTTCTGACCAGCTCACTCGGTCGAGTACATGCAATTCTTAGCAATGACCAGTTTTCGTAAAATAGTCAAATCTCACTCGTTTCTTGGTCATTTTAGGCGTGTGACCTACCTTTGGAATCATAAGAGAAAAAGCTATAACCTCCAATTGGAATCACATAAATACCATATCTATATATTATGTTATGTTAGTTTTTAGACGATCCTTCTATAGGCGGACATTATAACAACTCCACTAAGTCTAGTTTATAGTCATAATTTACTCCCGAGTGGCCTCTCATCTAGCATAATGTCTTATCACGCATCCCAATGTTACTTTACGGGTCTCAAAATATCCGGGTTTTACAATATTCCCCCCTTAAAATGAACTTCGTCCCCGAAGTTCGCCTCACTCTCCCTTTTCCCAATTATTCCTCAATCTTCTCTCAAGTCTCATTATCGATTCTCGTGTATTCGCTCACCATTACCCTTGTCCCTTACTCTATCATAAAGTCCGTCAAGATTCTTATTATCATCATCACTCTTACTAACTACATATATTTATCGTCTTCATCCCAAGGTTCTTTGTTCAATTCTCAATTCTTTCTCACATTCTGTACTCTCTTTTTCCTTAACTTCCGAATTGTTACACCTGCTCCCCCTAAAAGAGAACTTTGTCCCGAAGTTCAACAGTGAAAATCCATGTAATCATAACACCCTATAGTTCCCAACGAGGTCAAGACACAAGGTCGACTGAGGGTTTACGCTCTACTTCCCTAAGCTACTCCCAACGCACGTTGGTTATGCATATTTATCTATCACGACTAAACAACTATTACGTATATGACATGTTATATCTCATAAAATCATGTGGATATGCATCAAATTACGAGGATATATGAACTCCATGAAACAATTAAGAAATGCCAAGATTACATGTAATGTGACTCATCTTTTCAACACTTCAATTTTCCGCATTTACCATGTCACGCATGTACCGCGTCAAATCCTCCACATGATTATACATGTGTTTTCCATATCCTTTCCCATCCATCATCAACACTCCCGCTCATACGGAAAACCATAACACAATCATGGAAATAATAACTACATGACACATTTGGTAAACAACAACTAAAATGAATATCATTATCATCTTGCTTTTACACAATAAAATTACGTTAATTAACACACATCTCACAGATTATCATATAATTTTTGTCATCAATCTACTCATGTCGAATTAAAAATTTCCATTAAATTGCAAAATGCCACATAGTATAATCAAACGTAAACAATTCACGAGGTCTCGTCCTTATGGGGTCACCATATTCATCTGATACAAGTTAACTAATATAAACCGCGAAGTACACACCCAATATTTGGTCGAATATTAACAAAACAAGGGCCATGGGAGGCCACTCGGTCGAGTGGGGTGGCTACTTGGCCGAGCAAGCGGCACTTGGTCAAGTGAACGAAGCACTCGGCCGAGTGTCATCTGGCAGAACTGGATTGTTCCCAAAAATCGTCTTAAGCTTACCTATTGTATTACACCAACATAAATGGCCTTCAAGGTGACTAACACACCGTCTATGAAATAAATCCAAGACAATATCTTGGCCTTATGGCCGCCATTACCATATAATTAAGATAAATATCCAAGTTGTACGACCGACATAATTATGATATCTCAAAATTCTCTTTACAACATTACAGTTCAAGTAAACAACACAACAATATCATTATGTATAACATGGATGTTTCACTGAAAACTAGAAGATAAGTTTGCAAGCAACATCTATGTTACTATCCATAAGACCAGAGTCTCACATAATCACTTCCACACTTGTACATGCATACTTAAATCATACGATTATACCATATAACATAAGGAATCAAAATACCTTAACAACACAATTAAACCTACATGCATTACATATCACACTCTCAAATTTGTAACCGCGAAGATCAACTTGGTAGTACTACATCCACAACTTTATTTCCCAACATAACACTCCCGAAAACAACATCCCTGAAAAACCGACGTCGGTATAATGCTATAACTATCAATTACCACATCACACATGCACAACAGCTCTCAAGTAGTTTCACCACCGGACATTACTACGACTTTTACTAGACATCTCTTATCATGCAATTCAAGTCTCATTCGCTACTTATAAGTTTAATCATTCAACAATTATCCAATCTAGACTACGCAACACTCATCATCCACAAGTTACCTCGTATAATCATCTTACTCGACTCAAGACACCTTACACAAACTAAATTCACTTTCTTGTACTCCCAATTTTCAACATAAATTATACATAAATTCACTACCAATCTTTCATTTTAATCTACCGAACACACCCCTAACTTTAAATTATAAGGTAACACTTCCTTATTTACAAAATACTACTACTAGTGGAATAGGTTTCTACCTCAAATGTCAACTGGTCCGCTATTGCCTTTTTATATCCCTCAATCTCCATACCTTACCTTGACAACATACACTCATACACATTCCATCTTCGTTCGCTATTTTCCTATTCATGTTACTTACATTACAACCTAATCGATCCCAGTTCAAGTACTACAATCATTAAAGTTGAAACTAATACATAACATGATGACTATCATTCAAGACAATACACAACAAGTCTAATGACATCAAGACTCTTAACATGACTGACCAAAGATGGAATATGAAATCAAGATTTTGGCATGAATATTGGGCATATACAAAAAAAAAAAAAAAATTGGAGAAAATTTAAGATAAAATTTTCCAATTTAGGACGATACCATCCATCATTAATAGGATTTTAATCTTATGGGACAATTAAACCAAGTATTTAATACAAAATCAAAATCCGGGTACAATTACTACCAACTATCGAGACTTTAAGAGTCTTAAGATGGAAATAAATCACGATATAACATAGTACACGACATTACCAACCACATTTGGGGTACAAAACACAATCAAGACAATATTTAGTTCGAAAGAAATCAAAATCCGGGTAGTTATACTACACATTTTCAAAAATAAAGACGGATAAATCTCTTATGTAAGACTTCACAAAGCATTATAATCAAAGATTAGGATGATAATGAACAAATGAAGTATGATAAGAGTACAAAATCAAAATTTAAGTGTGTTTGTGATGAGATTTTCGGACACTTACGAATTCTAAAATAGAAACTTTCTCAATATATATGGTCCCATAGAATTTTGGTAGTAGTAGGTTATCAGTACACGTGATAAACAAGGCATGTGGAAGCTTAAAAATCGAAATTCGAGTCCCTGAGCCATTACCATTTGCAAAAATTTGACCCATTTTAAGACAAAATTTACATCTTAAGCCTTATTTGATAACACCGAGTGGAATTATTGATTAACATTATCATTAAATCATGTTTGACATGTAACAATCAAAATTTCGTCATGAACTAAGGGTATTTTGAGACTCCAAACAAAATTTTTAAGGCGAAAACTTCATTTTTAAGACAACATATAGTTTTACTAGTTAAAATGGTGGTCTCATGGCATACTTAAACCAAGTTTTATTCATAAAATTCAAAATTTGGGCATGGTATCCCTTAAAATCCGAAAATTAAGACAGTCTTAAGACAAAATTTTCTCACATATAAGGCAAGATCTATTACTAACAACAAAGGTTAGGCCTTTGTTGATCAACTATACCCAACAACAAACACAAGAAACTCCATTATTGACCCAACATCACCATTTTCGAGCATAACAATGGTGAACAAAGTTTCAACATAAAGTTTTAATTTTTAGCAACAACAATGGTATAAAAAGCTTACTACTAACAAGAATTAAGCATAAACATTCAATTTGTTACAAAAATTGAAGTACACTAGTGTAGATCTAAAGAAAATCAAATTGGGGAAAAGTTAAGAGAAGAAAAATAAGCTTACATTGATGAATTAGTGAAGTAAGAGGAAGAAAAGTAAAGCAATAAGATGAATTTCCAAGGTAGTAGGACAATAATGGTGGTTTTAGTGGGTTTTTAGTGACGAGGGGGATGAAGGTATGAAGATATGAAGATAATAATGAAATGTGGAAGAAAGAGTGTGTGGTAGCCGAGTTATTAAAACCCGTGTAATCCACTCGGTCCAGTGGATGAGTTCACTCGGTCCAGTGGATTTTTCAGAACTGAACCATATTTTGGATTTGGTCCACTCGATCGAGTCAAGGGCCTACTCGGTCGAATAAAACCTCACTCGGTCGAGTTTATAATCCCAGTTGGTCAAGTGGTCCTGTGAGTTCTCAAATTCTCGACTAACATTCGAAAAAGGTAACCCGGCAACAAAATAAGAGGTTTGAGAGTCCACCAACTATTGGTGACTTACCTCGGATGAGCTCATACAACATTATACTTGTCTTCCTCGATACATTACCCTCATACTCGTGGATATTCTAACGATCGTCATCATCATCCCTTTTCTAATGCTATCACTAGCAATTTCAAACATACACATGATATCTACATATTAAGATTCGGGACTAATGTCCCTCATGCATACTCACACATCACAATCTTCTCGAAATATGCTATACTCATACTCATTTTATCAAATTCTCGCAATTTATTGCATTCCATGTCATAAAACAAGCACACACTGTAAGAATTCATCCATTACCACAACATACACGCAACCATTCCACGATTCACATAGCGTTCCCATGCTCACATCCACCCACGTGGTGACCAACCGAGACAATAAACACTAGTTTTGACATGAGGGCGCCTACTCATAAAAAACCGATTTCCTATCATACTCAAGCCGGGTTCATTTTATTAGACACTCTTATTCATTTTGGTTTATTGATTCAGATTCCAAAACCGTCGCTCTGATACCACTTTGTAATACCCCAATTATCCGGCCAAGACAATTTGAGCGTTACCATCTCGGTTTCCCGAGGTAGTATTTCGGAGATACAATCAAGAAGCCTTTATTATAAATAACAGTTTAGTGAATTACATAAATGTAAAAAAATGAATAAATGTGAACTACGCAAATTACAAGTCGACTATCATCTACGTCATCTATGTTATGCTACCCGACTCCGAGTCCAAATTTCGGCCCAAAACCCGATCGCGTCAACAAGCAAAACCTATACTCAACCTTCTCCCCATAAGATCGTAAATATCATATGGATCGACATAGGCCACCCCGGAAATAGGTGACAATTTACCCAAACACAAAACACGTCAGTTTCAATAAATAATATGACACACGACATACGAAATATGCTTATACAATATGATAATGAAATGCATGTGTCACAATCTCCAACGACACCACACCGGTACCAGAACATGTCCAGATGTACCCCCAACCCGGTACCGGGACACGCCCAGACGTACCCACAACCCGGTGACGGCACCGCAGCACCTCCCACCAAAATAACCCGGACCGCAGCCCATACAAGATACTCCGAACACGTCGGTGGTACCCGGGCCCTAGAGCGACTCGGATCCCTACCGGACAACGTGACACTCACCTCACGTGTTCCTCCAACTCAAGCCATTAATGTGCACATCCCTATTGGGGGTGGGAAGCCTCAATAGGTGACCCAAGCGTCAGACGGTCTCCCTACCGTCTTACGTCTCCTCAACAACCATATATCACAATCACCATCATCATCCTCCTCCAACCTCCATAATCACAAATACAATTCATACAAACTATATTATGCCAACATGTGAATCTACTCATGGATCATGCATCTCATATTATCATAGAAGCCTTCACAATTTAACGTCAAGCATCGAATATCCTCTATCATGTCATAATCGATTATTCCAATATCGTGAGATCAAGTACCCATTTCCATAACATGTTATAATGCACCCCAACATCCCATTAAGTTATCTTTAATGATACAATCAAAGCTAAACATGTTATAATGTACCTATATTATTCATATGAGGTTACTTATGCATGAGCATCAAACATATACACATATATATTGAAACCGAGTAGGATTAACCTACCTTTTAACATACTTCATAAGCTAGTCCAAGATAACAAGAATCCATCTCATAGAACCGTCTCATCCTACAATAATCACATAATAAATATCATAATACATCCTATATTATTATGCTAACTAAAACCCCTTATTATTACCCTTTAATTACTCATTAAACTAATTAAAACCACTGATTAATCATCCCCTTGCAAACCCCCAAATTCTAGGGTTAGGATAGACAAAGGAGAAAGGCGGAATTTCAAATTAAAATGATAGATCGAAAATTAGGTGGAGCTTTCATCTTCAAATCCAAGCTTAAAGTTCATGGGAATGGCTTAGGGAACATTCTAGAGAGGGGAAAGTGTTTGGTTGAAGGAGGAAGAAGATAGGAAATGATTTGGATTTTGGATAAGAAAGAAATCTAAAATGAGTTATCGCGGGTTTTGACCAGCTCACTCGGTTGAGTAGAGAGTTCACTCAAACGAGTGACACATACTCGATCGAGTACTGAGCACACTCGATCGAGTACTGAGCACACTCGATCGAGTGCTCAGTCCACTCGGTCGATTGCACGAGTTCTCAACAATGACCACTTTTCGTAAAAAAGTCATATCTCATTCGCTTCATGGTCATTTTGCGCGTGTGACCTACAGTTTAAATCTTAAGGGAGCAAGATATCACCTCCAATTGGAATCACATCAATACCTTCTCTAGATCACAAGTTATGACAGTTTTAAGACGACCCTTCTATAGGCGGACATTATAACAACTCCACTAAGCCTAGTTTATAGTCATAATTCACTCCCGAGTGGCCTCTTTTCTAGCATAAGGTCTTATAACGCATCCCAAGGTTCCTTTGCGGGTCCCAAAATATCCCGGTATTACATTAATGTGCATTTTTGAAAGATTAAAGACTAATCTACTCCTAATCTAAGAGAGTATTCTAATATAAGGGCTTAACCTAATCTAAGGAGCTTAATCTCGAAGTTATTACAAATGAGGTATATATAGTAGCTACAAGATTTAGGGTTGATTAGGAGGTTAAATGACGATTAGGCCCCTTAAGGAATTCCAAAGACTTGCTAGAGTCAGAGAAACTCGTGGGAGTCGTTGCTTGAAAGAAGATCACTCAGCCAGAGAACTCGCTCAAGCTCTAGGGAACTCGTGTAATACCTCAGGTTTTGGGCAGTTGGATACTCTATCGAGTGGAGCCTACTCTACCGTGTAGGTTATGAGCACTGTTCTGGCAGTAGTCTGTTTCTTAGTTACTCGACCGAGTTGGGGCAAATCGATCGAGTAGGAGGTTCTCGATCGAGTACGCTAGTTACTCGATCGAGTATTTGCGCTTTACGGGTTTTATACCCGGTTTGATTTTAAAGTAAAAGGGAGAGGTTATTTTATATATATATATATATATATCGAAGCATTCTTCTTTTTCACTTTTTACTTTTACTTTTTTTTACATCGCTCAAACAACGTAGAGATCTACTCTCCTTTTTACTCTCAAATCAAGGGTTGTGTTCGTCGTGATTTGGGGCTTTTCATACCGCTGCGTTTGTCGTGTCGTGGGTAAGATCTTCGTATCATTTTTATGTTAATTTAGCAAAGTTGGTTAAACCCTAATTCGGTAAATTGGGGGTTTGGGAGTAATTGTTGTGTAGATTGTAATTGAATGTTTATTTGTATAATAGGTGCCTTTGTAGAGGAGAAATTCTGATCTGCTCGCGCTAGCTTTGTGAGTTTCATTTCAAGTAGGGTTTCCTTACTCGGTTACTGTATAATTGGTTGTGATGATGTGATAACATGAGTATATCTATGTTTATAATGGCATGTTTATCAATTTATGGATGAAAGTTATAATTGTATGTGGTTTGCGAGGTGCACCCTCGGCTGAGTTGAGTAATTTTCGGGAATGGCTTCACGCCCTTGTTCGCCCCTTGTGGTTCCCGTCACAAGACAGATGTGCACATTATGGTTCAATGGGTTTTGCGCTCTATGGTTTTGAGCGGGGCTTAGGTGGCAAGACTGCGGTCCCCACTGGCGGAGTGTATTATCTGTTACGACGGGTAATCTGGCAGGACTACACTTGTGCAGTCAGGTGTTTGGAAAAATAGTGGAGTTGGAATAATGTGACGATGTATTGTATTTTATTGTATTGTTGTATTTTGTTATGCAGTAACTGACCCCATTATGTGTTTTGAAAACTGTGGTGATCCATTGGGGAATGGCGAGCAGCTGATTAGCAGGTATGCCTTGGAGAGCTCGCGGGTTGCTTGGGATGGTGTCACCACTGAGTCTCTTAGCTAGTCTTCCGCTATGTCTTGTAATAGTTGTGATCTTGGTATTGGCAGTACTTTGGTTTTGAGACAGTTGTACCTCACTTTGAGGAGTTTTGGTCATGGATATGTATCACATTAAGTTTAATCTTTAAAAATTGTTTCTTATTGGTCTCTTATGATATACTATGCCTCGGGTAATCGAGATGGTTGCATCTCTATATGCTAAGGTGGTCTTGGTAAGGCACCTTGGTGTATGGGGGTGTTACAAAGTGGCATCAGAGCGACGATTTAGGAACCCGTAACTAATGAACCTAATGAATATAGTGAGTAAAATTAAAATGAACTCGGGTAGAAGTTATTAGGAGCTAATACAAAGACTTGGGAAACGTCCTAAAGTCGCGAACTTGCCCTTATAACTTCGAACTATTCACTATAGGTCTGTCATGGGATCGCTACCTGTTTTCATTATTGTCTGTGAAGATTATGTATGTTGGATGAAATATGTGAAGTATGATGCGAATATATTTGGTGAAGTTAATGTTATTATTTGATTTGTATTAGTAACATGCGAATATGGATTTGTGTAGTATAATGTGATTATATGCTGTTTTAATGATATTTCGAATAAGATGTTGTACTAAAGCATGCGGGTAATGTAATCATGAGCATGACTCGATCGAGTAGGAGGGACTCGACCGAGTAGAACCAACTCGATCGAGTAGGTATTTGGTGATAATTGGGCAGAATCCCTGTTTCATAGCTACTAGATCGAGTAAGTGAGGGGGCTTGATCGAGTAGCCATTACTCGATCGAGTGGGTCTTGAACTCGACTGAGTATGTTTTATGTCAGACCATCTTTTGTTTCTGGAAGTTTATTTACTTGATGGGTGCATAGTAACTCGGTCGAGTATTTTCTACTCGACAGAGTATGGGTAAGTACTCGATCGAGTGTATCTTTGTGCGGACTATTTTGCTTTGAGCCGTAGGCTATGTGCTTATGTTTATCTTTTTCTCCCTAGCTCAAATAAATGCCACGAAAGAGGTCAGTAACGTATGTTAAGGCTCAGGAGATAAGGAATGAGGATATCTTATAGATGATCGAGAACTAAGATGTCATCACCGAGACTATTAAGAGGTTTGGGAATGAGAATGAAACGGGGGTAGACTTTTCTAAGCTGAGTACTACCATAGCTCGCTTCAATCCCACAACCTACTTTGGCACGGGTGAGCCGATCTTGCTCGACAACTGGCATCGGGAGATGGATAATATCCTCGGGGTAGTGCATAGCCCAGAGGAGTTCAAGGTGGAACAGGATACGTTTTACCTAAGGGACTCCGCTGGGGAGTGGTGGAATAAGGTGAAGGAGGGTGGGCTTGAAAGTTATCTGAAGCAGGGTGAGACCGCAATTACGTGGTCCAAGTTCAAGAAGGCTGTGAGAAATGAGTTTGTTCCGGAGCACATTCGTAGTAAGCTGAGGGATGAGTTCGAATCCTTTGTGATGACAGAGGGTATGACGGTGACCAAGTACTAACTGATGTCAATCTGGCGCATATGTTCGAGAAAGGGTTGGTTTACAAAATATTGCAGAAACTACCAATAGGGACTGTTACAGATGTGCAAGAGGTCTATGAGAGAGCGAGATGGGCTGAGAGGATGGTCGGGCTGGCAAAAAAAAACTAAGGAGAAGAGCTCGGAGAAAAAGAAGGCTGAGAGTGATGGTGGTGGCCAATCTAATTATAAAAGGGGAAACCATAATCAATCTAGAGCATATTCATCTAGATCGAGCTTTCATCGAGGGTCTTCATTCGATCGTGGTGGTCGCAGTGGTGGTGCTAACTATAGTATTACGTGCTTCAATTGTGGTGGTATTGGCCACAAGAGGCATGATTGTACTAGTGCCGGTGGAAGAGGTTTTCAGAGGCAGTCTCAGGTGCAGAGCTATACAAGTAACCGACAAGCTGGGTCTTGGAGAAACTAGGGTGGACAGAGCAACAATGGCATTTATAACAACAATGGTGGAGGGTAGCGTCCGACAGTTATTGCCAATCAGGCATCAGCTCCCAAGCCTACTGCATCAGCTAGCAAAGTTCAGGGAGGCGGTCAAAAGAGTAGTGGAAAGTTGTTCATGATGGACAGGCAGGCGGCGGTTGATGATGCTCAAGTGGTCACTGGTACTTTTCTTGTTAATAATGTTCGTACCTTTGTTTTATTCGATTCGAGGGCGTATCGTTGGTTTGCATCGTCAAGTCATGCTAAGTCTTTGGGCTTGGGAGAGTTTGCGTCTATAAAATATGAAGTATTTATACCGTCCGGGAGTCATTGCGCTGACGGAAGTTGTTTAGGGGTGTGTCCATGATTATTGGACAGGTTAATTTTCCACTTGACTTGTTAGAATTTCCTTTTGATGGCTTTGAGATGATAGTCGGGATGGATTGGTTGGGCAAGTATAAGGATAGAATTGACTGTCATCAAAAGAAGGTGTCCTTAAGGGGGCCGGAGGGTACTAGAATGTCTTATCGTGGGTTTGTGATCAAACCTATGGTCAAGTTGATTGCAGTTATAACTTTGAAGTCTTATCTGAGAAAGGAGTGTCCCATGATCTTGTGCCATGTATGGGATAACCAGTCGAAAAAGCCTAGAGCAGCAGAGATTCCTGTGATGGAGGAGTTTGGGGATGTTTTTCCAGAAGAGATACCGGGGTTGCCGCTGAGGAGGAGCATTGACTTTAGTGTGGAGTTGAAACCGAGAACGGGACCTATATCTATGGCTCAGTATCGGATGGCACCGAAGGAGTTGGAGGAATTGAAGAAGCAGATATATGATTTGTTAGAGAAGGGATACATTAGACCTAGTGCATCGCCATGGGGTGCACTAGTGTTTTTTGTGAAGAAGAAAGATGGGAGGCTGAGGCTGTGTATCGACTACAAAGAGTTGAACCATGTCACAGTGAAGAAAAGGTATCCTTTGCCGAGAATAAACGATCTTTTCGACCAGTTGAGTGGAGCGGGTGTCTTTTCCAACATAGATCTCAGATATGGATATTACCAGTTGAGGATTTGGGAGGAGGACATACCAAAGACATCCTTTCGGTCGCGGTATGGTCATTATGAGTATGTGGTGATGCCGTTTTGGTTGACTAATGCACCAGTAGTGTTTATGGAACTTATGAACCGGGTCTTCAGTCGGTACTTGGATCAGTATGTGGTGGTATTCATAGATGATATCTTGGGCTATTACAAGACTAAGTAGGAGCATGCTGAGCATCTACGATTTGTACTGCAGACCGCACGATAACCAATTGTATGCCAAGATTTCTAAGTGCGAGTTCTGGTTAGAGAAAGTGGCCTTTCTAGGCCATGTGATTTCTAAGGAGGGGGTGTATGTGGATCCTAGTAAGATAACAGCCGTGTCTAACTAGGAGGCATCAAATCATGTGGCAGAGGTTCGTAGTTTCTTGGGTTTTGCTGGCTACTACAGGAGGTTTGTCAAAGACTTTTCTAAGATTGTCAGACGTATGACAACGTTGATGAAGAAGAAGAACAGGTTTTGCTGGGATGAAAGTTGTGAGACGACGTTCCAAACATTAAAGGAGCGTTTGACTATAGCACCAGTCGTGGCTTTACCTGAGGGAACTGAGAATTTCGAGGTGTATACGGATATTTTGAAGAATGGTTTGGGTTGTGTGTTGATGCAGAACGGAAAATCCATTGCCTATACTTCTAGGAAATTGAAGTCTTATGAGGAGAACTATCTGACACATGATTTAGAGTTTGGTGCAGTTGTATTTGCTCTAAATATTTGGAGACATTATCTTTATGGGGCGACCTTTTAGGTGTTTTTAGATCATAAGAGTTTGAAGTACATCTACACTCAGAAGGAATTGAACATGAGGCAGAGGAGGTGGATGGAACTTATTGGGGATTATGACATGGATATTGTATACCATGAGGGCAAGGCGAATATTTTAGAAGATGCACTGAGTAGGAAGAGTATGCATTCTTTATGTAGAGCTATTTTACTGATGAGATTGAGAGATGAGGTGACTAGGATGGAGATTCATGTGATCCAGAAGGGGGATGCTAGAGGGGATTTGACGGTTGAGCCAGAACTTTATGATGATATCCGGAGAAAGAAGGCGCTTGATTTAAAGATTAGGAGTGGAGAGCTGCAGTAGAGAAGGGGACAGTGTCTCGATTCTCTATTCATTCTGATGGGAATGTTCGGTTTGATGGGAGGTTGTGTGTACCACAGGATGAGGAGTTGAGGAAGATGATTATGACAGAAGCTCAATGCACTCCGTATTCTATGCATCCGGGTGGTGACAAGTTATATAAGGACTTAAAGAAGACTTTCTGGTGGCCAGGGATAAAGAGGGAGATAGACGAGTTTGTGGCTCGATGTTTGACATGCCAGAGGGTTAAATGGGAGCAGCGAAGGCCGTAGGATAAGATTCAATCTCTCGAGGTACCAGAGTGGAAGTGGGAATCTATCTCTATGGATTTCATTGTGGGATTAACAAGGACTCAGCAGGGTAATAACATGATTTGGGTGATCGTGGACAGGTTGACCAAGTCAGCTCACTTTATTCCTATGAAAGATACATGGAGTAAGGTGGAACTGGCGAATGTATATAGAAAGAATATGGTGAGGCTCATGGGGTACCAAAGGATATTGTATCCGATCGAGATGCGAGGTTTATTTCCCAATTTTGGCAAGAGTTGGAGGAACTGATGGTCACTACAGTGAAGATGAGTACAGATTAAATCATGCTACGACAGATAGGGAGACAGAGAGGACAATCAAGACCTTGGAGGACATGTTGAGGGCATGTGTGATGGAGTTTGGTGGTAGTTGGGATGGTAGGTTGGATTTGATTGGGTTTCCCTATAACAACAGCTATCACACGAGTATTGGGATGGCTCCTTTTGAGGGTCTATGTGGGATGAGGTTCAAGAGTCCTATTTGTTGGGATGATAGTGCGGAGGCGGTGGTTTTAGGACTATAGATGGTGCAAAAGATGATTGAGCAATTTAAGTTGATTCGACAAAAGATGAAAGCGGCTCAGGATCGACAAAAGAGTTATGCAGACTTGCATCGTCGGGACATCGAGTTCCAAGTTGGGGAT
>VHZZ01005597.1:27186-39708 GCA_009801015.1 Silene noctiflora
TACTTTTGTTAACAGTTTGGTGACGATGTAACATTTAATTTACTATTTAAAGTTGTTTCTTTATTGTCTTGTGATTATCATTGCCTCGGAAAACCAAGATGGTAGCACCCTTATACCTAAGGTGGCCTTGGTAAGGCACTTTGGAGTATGGGGGTGTTACACTTCTCTTGGGGAAAAGCAACGCGTCAGAGACATGCAATTGACCAGCAACAAATGGGTTTACGAATGGGGGTGTCCCAAGTGATCTACAAGGCCTATAATTTGAACTCAAATACTGGATTAATATGTACTCCATATAATATAAGACATGCTATTACTTCAAGAAAAGTGCGGGATGCCTTACTAATTCAATTTTGTTAATGGCCATAAAGTTAAGAACAATGAGAAGAAAAATTATGTTGCTTGCTTTTGAAGGCATGGTAATTTGGATAACCCACTCGATTTTAAATGTACCTCATTATCTCAGTGTTTCGTACTCCTATAACAATGTGTTTAACTGAATTGAATGAAGTTAAACTGAACTAAATTGAACTTAACTGAATTGAGCTGAATTAACTGAATAGATTTGAGCTGAACTCAAGTAAGATGAAAATAAGTCAGAAAAAACAATGCCTTATTCTGTTCCTCTAGTTTTGAGTCTTAAAACTAGTGCATTAATATGTCTCATCCAAACCATCTTAACCGATTCTCCATCATCTTGTAATTTTTGTAAAATCTCATATATACTAAAAGATTAATACAACTCTAAAATTCCTGCCTAAATAATATGCTTACTAAAGAAAGTGGTCTCACCGTCATGTGATCTATTGACTCCAATATAATCCTCTTTTGATTCTATAAAAAATATACTCTAATTTGATTTGCATAAAATAAATCTTACTAGCAATTTTACCTCCCTAAAATAAACACCCTAGGTTTCTCTCTACCATCATAATTATGACATAATTGAAAAAAAGATTGTCACTAAATAAGAAAACTAGATAGCCATTAGAATAACTATACGTATATTAGAACGACTATACATACATTAACTTCGGCATAATTGCAAAAAAAAAAAAGTTTAGTTTAATTAACTAAATGTAATCAAAATGATATTTTTTACTCTATTGGATGTCGTCTAAACAAAAGTTGTTTAAGAAGAACCACTACAAGCCTACAAATAATTTTATTAAGAGTGCCCTATAAATAAAATCTAAAAAATACCGTCTAATCGTATTAATACGTACAAAACTTTATAAATATAAATTTTTTAAATGTAACATATTAGAGCATATACATTGAAGATGATGGTTTGATCCTCTTATTTCCTCTCTTTCCTTCTATATTTTTGACACATCATACCCTCTTTCATCTACCCCACTTTCCACTATCTTCTTTCTCTTCCTCTATTTTTACCCACATCAAAGAGGATGCTATCTTCCCTCTCCTCTTTCACTTTAAAGTAAATCCCACTTCAATTTTTATCTCTTATTTGGCACAATGGTCGAGATAAGAACATCCTCTATAAATAGGGGAAGTCGTCCTCTTCCTCTTTAAAGAGGATGCACCTACATTGAAGAGGACATCCTCTTAGATGAGAAAGAGTCCTAAGAGGATGGTTCATTCTCTTCAATGTGGATGCTCTTAATGGTAACATATTAATTGCATTTTTTTCTAACACAATCTTTTAAAAATACCGTACTGTAGTACGGGATATATACTATTTTAATAATAAAAAATGATGAATAGGATGCCTTGTGAGTGAAGTGAACATAAATTGAGGTGCACTTTCCTTATAGACTTATAGTCTCCCACCATCTTCCACTTCAATCATTGCCATCTTCAACCTCTTTAGTCATCAACCCTAATACTTCCCCCTCATCAATTCCCCAATTTTGATTTCTACACTACACTCCACTCCACTGTTTATCAATCGTATAATTAACCAGTTAATCCCCAATTTACAGTCAAAATTATGGCGATGATGATTAGGGTTCGAAGCCGTGATGGTATCGAAAGAGTTTCAATCCCAAACCCTAATTTAACAATTGCTGAACTAAAATCCCTAATTGAAACTCAACTCCATGTACCCATTTCAAATCAAACCCTATCCGTCAATCAAAATCTCTTACTCGCCAAAACCCTAGACGCCCGATCTCAATTCACCGACATGGCTAACCCAAGAACCCTAATTTCATCCCTAAATATTGGGCACGGATCGCTAATTTACTTGTATTACGACGGCGAGCGTGAAATCGCCACGCCTCGTAGCGTGCGAGTCACGCCTGCTGGTTCGTTCGGGAAGAAGATGACTATGGATGATTTGATTGCGAAACAAATGAGGGTTACTAGGCAAGAACAACCGCATTGCGAGATGGTGTCGTTTGATCGCGACGCTGCGAATAATTTCCAGCTTTATGTGAATGAGACGCTTGCTTTTGGGGTTAAACGAGGCGGGTTTATGTATGGGAGAGTCGACGATGATGGTAAGGTCGAGGTAGACTTCATTTACGAGCCGCCGCAGTTGGGGAAGGAGGATAGGCTGTTTTTGTTGAGAGATAGTGAGGAAGAGAAGATAGTTGATGCAATTGCGTCAGGGTTAGGGATGAGGAGAGTTGGGTTTATTTTCACTCAGAGTGTTGGACAGGAGAAAGATAATTATACGATGTCGGGTTTCGAGGTTGCGCAGGCAGTGGAATTGCACGCTGAGAGTGGATTGAAGGAGTGGGTGACTGCGTTAGTTAAGTTGGAGATGAATGAAGATGGTGGGCCTGATGTTCATTTCGAGGCGTTTCAAATGAGTGATATGTGTGTTAGGTTGTTTAAGGAAGATTGGTTTGATTTGGAGAGTGGTGAGCCGAAGGAAGGGGAGGAGATCGATCCGAAGGTGTCGAAGATGAAGAAGGAAGTTGTTGTTGGTGGAAAGGATGTTAAGGAGGTTGATAATGACTTTTTCTTGGTAGTGGTCAAAATTGCAGATCACCAGGTTTGTTCATACTTGCAGTTTAATAATTGTCTTGAGTTTCTTGCTTCTTTTTCGCTTCTTCTGTATGCATATTAGTTGTTGGGTGCACTTGATTTTTATAAATTATTACTGTGTTTGTTTCGTGCTAGCTAGTAGAATCTATGACACCTTAGAGGCTTAGTATGATTACGGCTTGTTTGGATTGCGTGTAGTGGGAAATAACAAAGAAAAGGAGGCAATGGTAGCGGTGAATAGGGGAAAGAGATGAAGAGATTGCTAATAGGGGTAATACATTATCCTTGTGAGGAATAATAGTTCCTCATTACCCTTTATCTTCCTTTTGCCAGTGTCATTTTCTCCTATCACCTTGTTTTGAGTTATAGTACTCTCATAGTCCGATTTCAGTTATCCTGGATTCAAGCGAGCCCTTATTGGTAATGAGATTAATGTATATTTGTCTTAAGCAAAAGAATTCTAACAACAATAATAATAATAAGAAGAAGAGTCTTATTTGCAAAATGTGTTGGGCGCAGACATGAATCCTTTAACACCGTAATAACATACAATTCTAAAAAAACGAAAAAGAAAGTAACTCTCCTTGTATAAAACAAAGACCCATTTAGCGAGCGAAGATGGTCTGGATTTTTTTCCCTACCATATTCAACGTTACTTGCACGATCCTGCCAAATGCTTCAATGAAGTCGGTAATCTGGTAGAGTGGGGTGGGGTTGGATGGGGTCGCTGGCAATTAGGTGTGTATTGCTGGCGATGTGGTGTTTCAGGGTGTAAGAGCGTTGTTTCGTGGTGGAAGTGGGTTTTGAGGTGGGGATGAAGGTGGTTGTTATATTTGGACGGTGATTTGTTATTCCCTTTCATATGCAAAACCAAACAGGATGGCATCTGGCAATGATAGGTTATCCTTTCCCCTTGTATCCCTTTCTTATTTTCTTTCCCTTACCTCTGCGAGAACCAAATGCCCTCTTAGATTTGATACGGACTATGCCAGCAGACATCAAGTGTTCTCCCATAGCTCTACCATTAGTACTTTAGTGACAAAAAGAACATGACGACAACAGAAAGACATAAAACTAAGAAAGCCGGAAAGGAAGAGAGAAAGTAAAGAGTACGCAACATCCATCTTGCTCCTCATGAAGTTGCTTCCTTTCATAAGAGAAATCTCCATCAATTTTTCCTTTTTTTTTGGAGGCTTGAGCAATTATAAGAATGATGAGTATTAAATGTGGGTCACCTTGCACCAGGTTTGTAAAATGTTTGAAAGTTTCCACAGTCGTATTTGGAGGCGTAATCTAGACCACACTACACTACGTTTTATGCTATGGTTGCTGTACTTCTGACGAGAAAGAATTGACTTGGGTCAGCAGTGGCAGATCTTAGCAGAAAGATTAGGGATGGCCGAACTTGAATCTTGGGGGACTACATTTTAAGTCTTATATGGTACAGTTTGTACAAAATACTTGTGTAAATTAATGGGGAACCCCTGTCCAGCCTTTTAAGATCCTTCACTGGACTTGGGGACAGTTCTTTCTTTGTTGAAGGATGCAAGCTGCAATCAAAACGATTAGGGCAGGGTTTTCAGCTACTTGCTGCTTCTTTTATCTTTAGCTACTTGCTTTCCTCCTTTTTTTTGTGCTTAAGATTTAATGTCTTGTATAAAACACATTGAAGGAACATAATAGAATGGAAGTGGTTGAGGGCCGCGTGAAACCGGCCGCAGCTAATGAGGGCTTGTTTGAATAGAGGAATGGAAGGGGTGAGGATGGAAGAGAAAGGGTGGGATTGGAAAACCGTTTCTCTGGGTAGCTATAGGATGGTAGGAAAGGATTAAAAATAGAAGTACACATTTCTCTTCAGGTATTTGCAAATCAAATCTTTCTTAAGGAGAAAGCCTCACCCCTCTTCTCCCTATCTTACGGCTTCCCTTTTTTCCTTTGCTCTTCCCTTGTAGCTTACGAGTATTTCTTTTTGTTTAGTCCTTCCTTTCCTATCTTGGACTCAAGTTAGGATATCTCGTTCTTCTTCCAACTTAAAGGAAGGATATCTCCTTCCCTCCCTTTTTCTTGCAGTTGCTATAAGATGGTAGGACATGATTAAAAATAGAGTTATCCATTTCTCTTCGGGTATTTGCAAATCAAATCTTTCTTAACTTAAAGGAGAAAGCCTCGCCCCTCTCCTCTCGATTTTACGTCTTCCTTTTTTTTCTTTGCTCTTCCCTTGTTGCTTATTTATTTTGGTTTGGTCCTTCCTTTCTTATTTTGGACTCAGGTTTGGTTTAGTCATTCCTTTCCATCTTAAATTTTTGACAAACATTAGTGCATAGTTCATCAATTTATATTTGCAAATAAGTTTTTTTTTTAACTTCAAGGACTTGTGCTATGCATGGTGTAGCCGTGTAGTGTATATAATTATATAAATTGGTAATGATTGTCTCAACAGAGTACAGTACAGTACAGACCCTGTGTTACTAACCGATATATTACTTTACTATTGGTTAGTTTATAGGATTATTTCATGGGAATAAACCATCCTATGGGTGCCCTGCAAATAACACTCCATCCTATCAGTAATTGCAATTAAATTCATCCTATCCACCATTCTTCTCGTAACAAACTCACCTAAAATGATGACCGGTTACTTCTGCTTTTATTCTCTCCCCTCCTTATTTAAGCAAGGCTCTTGCCATCAGTACCACCACCGCATCCTCATCTCACCATAACACCATTTAAATCTTATTCCCAAAAACTATTTGGAAATTTGGTCGCCTTCTCTGAAAACGATGTCCCACTATCGGAAATCGATACAATCAATTTGCTAGAAATCTCTCCTAGAGTTGCTATCATCCTCAAAAACACAATCTATCTTGCCCGGAGTCAGTCTCTCGAGTCACCGGCGTCTATGGTCATGGCGCCGCTTTTTCATGTCGCTGATCTGAGAACAAGTCAGTCCCTTTCGTCATGTTGGTGTCGATTTGATGATGGTGGTCGTATTCTAGCTTTAATCCCACAGCCCATTAAATTAAGCAACATGGTTTCAGAAACAAAGGAAGAAAGAAAGGGAGAAAGGAACTAAGTGATGTCGCCGCCTTGCCTCCCCTTCCCACCCCCGTCCTTCACAAGTAAACCCAAAAAAATGAGAAACCCAGAAATTCGAAGATGAAATCTAACTTGAGAAAAAAAAAAAGTTGAACTGAGGTTTTGGTGATTATGAATTGGGATTTATATGTACATAAGATTAGTATGAGATAGAAATTTGGGAATTAGAAGAAATCTAGAAATTTCCACATAGAAAATTGCGATTTATATGTGGAATTTGTTTTGTTTTATTGGGATTTAGTGATGGGAGAGGATTCAAAGGAAAAGACGGTGGTGCAAATTGAGGAGTTAAGGGAGGCGGCCAACTGGTCAGATGGCGCAAAGATGGTGTAATAACTGGTGATGTAYCGGTCTGGGGTGAGTTTTGTTGCGAGGTTGTGGTGGTGGTGGATGGCGATGTGATGGGAGAGTAAGTTGGTTAGGTGGGTGGGGGACTCAGGCATGGTGGTGGGTGAGATGATCTGGTGTTAAGGGTGGGTGGTGGACTGGTGGTGAAAATGGTGTGGCAGTAAATATGATGATGAGGAAGAAACCAGCAAGATTAAGTCTAACAAAGGTGACCTGTTCTTCAGATTGCCCGTTTTCCGAGAGTGTTATGGGAATAATGGTGGATAGGATGAATTTAATTAGAATTATCAATAGGATAAGAGTGTTATTTGCAGGGCACCAATACGATGGATTATTCCCATGAAATAATCCTAATTTATATTGGTACTTGACCTTATTGATTGTTGACCTATCTTTGAACTTTATGTACTTGAGGAAAACTTCAAAGAAGCTGAGGAAACACTAAAACCTATGGAAAATGTAGAGGAAGTTGTAAAAATTTCTACAACTGAAATTGAGAGATTGTTTTAATAAGGAATGTTGGTATTCAAAGCAAGTAAGTTTGCAATAGTGCAAATACTTCCAGTATCACTTTCAGATTTGTGTGTCCATCGTCTTTTATCAAGTACTCATTGAGACATCTTGATCTCATTGAGACTTCTGAAATGTAGTTTTTTTCCCTTGTTCTTCTCGTTCTTGTTCTTCTTCCCGAAATAAGCTTCATTTACACAACTCCATTGCCTTAGCTCATTGATGTTCCCACCTTTTTAGAGAGCACAGTAGTGCCTTGTTATTTTATGAAATTGGACTTGATCAGAAGGAGTGTGATCGCATTTGTGTAACTTGAAGAAGTTTTGAGGATACGGAAGCACGAATCCGAAGCTCGTGAACCGGGTTTCTGGCATAAGTATACTACATATAATCCTTGCAAATAAATTAAATAGACTTCATCCATAAACCTATGATGTTGCCTAGGGTTAATTTGTTGATTTCCAACAGCAGCTAGAAGATGAATAATATAGCTAATAATTTGCTCGCAATGTTTTGAAACATGATTTTTGTAATTTGTTTGTCAAAGAATTGTTGATTTATAGTACAAAATTGTAGATTGGCGATTGGCGATAGACTTCATTGACATATTTGTACTTGTGCAGGGCCCTCTTCTATCAACATTTCCAATAGAGAACAGGAATGTGGCAGTAACGACAAAGGCTCTCAGAGCTCATTTGGACCGTACAAAGTCACTTCCTTTTGTGAAGCGAATATCTGATTTCCATCTGCTGCTTGCAGTAGCCAGGTATTTAGACCTGAATGCTGATGTCCCAGCGTTAACTGAGTGTGTACTCTCACAAAGGCCAGTTCCTGAAGGATATCAGCTCTTGATCGAGTCTATGGCTAGTGCTTGATGTTTTTATTATGGCACAAAATTGTCTGTTTATCATATTTTTTCACAGTTGTGTTTATGGCATGTTTACAGAACCAAACTTGAAGCTGGTTTATTCTGCAAGTTCATCCTCATTTTGGCCGGAATTAGGGTAGTTTTGGCTGGAATGGGGACTGTTCTGTTCTGTACAATCTCTTTGTTTATATATTGGCAGTGCTACTATATTAGCTATCATACTGCTGGGTAGACACATAAGACAACTGATTGTTGTCGGCGAATTGGAAAAATGGCAAATGTCTGTCTCTTGCTGGTTTCTCTTGACTGTGTTTGTTGGCGGTGACCAACCGTGACTTTGTTTCTGCATTGAAACTCTCCTTGCTTTCTTTCTGAATATTGCCTCTATTCAATGGGTTGGCATACAGCCATACAGTAAGATATTTTGGGATTCCTTAGAACAAGGGTAAAGTTGGAGCTCGAAAGTTTAGTTTCTCACTAGGGTCCCATGAGATTGGGTTAGGTTAATTGTTCGGATCAAATTGAATTTGAATTGTTTGGTGGGTCTCTTCTTTTGGATAGAGTCTGTTATTGTCTGGATCATCATCGTCCCCGACCTTTATTCGATTACTCGTTTACATCTGGTTCATTAGCAGGTCCAGCTATTAGTAATCATTTTTGTGTTTGCTTTTTTCCTAGTTTTGATCAATAATTTTATGTTGAAGCTAATTTGTTTGCTTTAAGGAAGAGGGATCGAGTTAGAATTAGTTCATGACCGTATTGGTTATGTTTGAGCCGGGTGGATTAAACATAGTTTCTACTGAGGTCTAGTATACTTGTTTCAAAAATTATGTTTCTTAGTATCTTATATACACATAAGAATTAAGAAATGCGGTTATTATTAGTTGTTTTGCATTGATTCCATAAATTATAAAAAGACTTGTAATGGAAATGTAACGAAACTTGTTTTTCTATTCTGAATCATGAAAAGCGTATTCATATATTATTAATTATTATTATTAGTAAGTTTGGTTTTGTGGGTGTTAATCGGAGCAGACATGTCCATCCTTTCTAAGGAATTGTTATAGACTTATTATTATAGGGATATATCATATATGGTGGAATATTAGTCATCCCCTTTAAACCAATTCAGCATATATTGTTGTTGGTTTAGTTAGTTGAAGCCTACACAATTCCCACCTCCAAACATCTATCCCCCTAAGAATAGGTTCCTTCTCAACTTTCGAATCAACGCAAATTCTAATATCCGACGATTACAAAATGACCACGATTTTCAAAGTTCTCACTATTTCTCAAAAAGAAGGCACTTTTAACCAAAAAACAAGTAAAGGAATTGTTGTCGAATCAAAATATCAAATATTTGATCTCATCTAAGCATGGGATCTCCTATTATTCTTGCGCTAAGAAATACGAATATATGCATCATTATTAAACTCGTTTACTATTACCTTTTGAAATAATATGCATAATATTATTGAAGTCGTCACGTTTACATATCAATATACGACAAGTTTAAACTACATATGTATTTTTAAATTAAAGTCTCAGATAGAAGCATGGCTGGCTTTTAAAATTAAAATTGCTATATTCCGCCCTTATATAACTCATTTTGCTTTTATTTTTCATCTAACTTTCCAACTTTGCCCTTTTTTCTCCACAATATATTTTTAACATTATTTTGTATCGATTAATCGAAAATAAGTGACGGTAACTTAAATTAGATACTACTCCCTCCATATTTCTATGTTCTTCCCATTTCATTATAATACTACTCACATATGATGGAGAAATGAGAAGAACATTAAAATATGGAGGGAGTATGAATTATCGTATAAATTACCAATGAATTAACAAAAACATAATATTGAACTAACGAATTAATGAACTTTTTACCTATGTTAGACAATCATTGGTAACATAAACGATAAATAATGACGATTTTAAATTGGGACAAAAATTGACTACAAAAAATGAAAAACTTTAAGCGGCCATAACTTTGTGCTCGAGTATCCGTTTCCGACGATTTTTTTTCAAATCGCTTATTTCGAAGAGACGAATGCAATTGAAAAAAAAAAATTAAAATGGTCCATTCATGTAAATTACACGAATTGACCTAGGCCGATTCATGTGGTTTACACAAACTGGCCTAGGCCCATTCGTGTAATCCACATGAACTGGCCTAGGCTCATTCGTGTGATTTACATGAACTAGCCATGACTGGTTCGTGTAAATCACATGAACCGGCCTAGGTCAGTTCGTGTTTTTCACACGAATAGGCTCATTTTCCATTTTTTTTATCATTGTGTTCGTCTCGAAAAGTTAAGTGATCTGAAAAAGAATTCATCAAAATCGGACACCAGAGCACAAAGTTATGACCGTTTGAATTTTTTTTCGTTTCTAAGCGTCATTTTTGTTTATTAATTATTGTTTAATAATATATGAAAATCAACATTACAAAAATACATAAAGAACGAAAAGTGATATGTGGGGTTATGATTTTTCGAAGCGGTTTTTATTTTGTTAATTTTGAAGCGGGTTTTTAAAATTTTGAAATCGTAATTCGAAAATGAGAAAAAAAAAAACAAGTAGTGTATAAAGGAGTTTTAATAACTCAAAGGCAATAAGGTAATATGTTAAGGGCGAAATAAGTAAAACTTGGGCGGAATATAGCAAACCCCTTTAAAATCTATGTAAAGATTATTTTGAAAAAAGCATGAAATCGGAATGATGCATATGATGGTAATTGTTTTACATAAATGAAGGATTTGGAGCATGTACAATAATAGAGAGAAGCAAATCTGCCTTAATTTCCCCTCTTTTCTCCCACAAATTCTTGTTATTCTGATGAGCATATTTGTCAGAAGCGTGTGACGGATCAAGTATTACTCATATCACATGGGTAAATAAAGCATAAAGACAACTCATTTGTTACTTCCTAAGCATTCTAAATTTATCTACTAATATGGGTAATACTTAACCCGTCGTAAACTTGTGACAGATATGCTAGTCAGAAAAGAGACTTGCTTCTTTTCTCCTATTTTTTGATACCTCGCATTCCTTTTATCTAGTTAATTTTCCACTATTTTCACCATCTTCTTTTATCCTCTCTTCTATTCTACTTAAAACAAAGATGAAGTATTCCTCTATTATATGCTCTTGGGTTTTGTTTTATTTTGTATAATTGTTGGTGGAACATGTGTGTAGGGAATGTTGAGAATTAGTATTATGGTAAGTTATGGATGAGTTGGTTGTAGTACAAAAAGGGAAATTTGAGGATCAAGTGGGTGTGTAACAATTTTGGCTTGTGAGTGATGTTTTGGGGCCAGATGCACGAATAGAAAGGAATGTGGTTGTGCGGTAATGTTGAAGAGTTAAAGTAGTAGTTATGCCGGAGATTTTGTGGTATATGTTAGGTGGTGTGCGGAGTGATTGAAGGTATATAACTGTAGAAGACGAGAGCCTTGGATATGGGTATGGTTGTCGGTGTTGCGGTTATAGTTAGCTATCAGTGACATGAGAGGGTGATAATAGGAGGGAATCACTAAGGATTTAGTACTAGTCGGGTTACGAGGACGTAACATTTATTTTAAGAGGAGTAGGATGCGGCAAAGAAAGTTTGATGGTTTTACATGTTGCGGCATAATTGGAAGTTTTGAGTTTTGGTGTAGATAACATTTATATGGTACATTTATCTTGTGGTTGATAATATTAAAGGTAAAGGTGCTGCTTGTAGTAGTATGTAGTTTATACGTATGGTTATGGAGTAAGGTTGTAGGTGAGTATGGTTGCGATAGTGTTGACGGGTTGGGTGGTGGCGTTTATGAGTGTGAGTAAACTACGAGGGCGAAGTTCATTTTAAGGGTGGTAGAATGTAACATTTCTTGTTAGGCGTGCCCGCCTTATGGATTATATTGGTATTTGATTTGCTAGTGAGCAGTATAAAAGTAAGACAGAGTTGGCAATACTTATGTTGTGGGTATTCGATAGTATTATGGAGTTAGGTGGATTATTCTATGGTTGATGCTATGTTATGAGCTGCGTTGTTGAGGTACGCGTTGTTAGGTGAGTTAGTGTCAAGGATGGAGGATGAGAGTTGAGTGATGTTGGTCGGCGGAGTGGTATATGTACATGCTATGTAGGTATGGGTGTGAACTTCGAGGACGAAGTTCGTTTTTAAGGAGGGAAGACTATAATACATTAGTTTTCTGGTCTTAGGTTACTCGGTCGAGTACGGGGTACTCGACCGAGTAGGTAGTGTGGTGGTTTTAGTCAGGCTTCTGACTTGTGGGTACTCGATCGAGTATGTGGGCACTCGATCGAGTGTGGGGTACTTGACCGAGTACCTGGTTCAGTTACGTTAATTTCCGCGGTTTTGGTTAAGGTGATTAGAAAAGTATAAATATCGTGTAATTAGTTTCTAAAATCATTTTCACAAACCTAAACTACGTTTCATTCTTCTCTAATCATCCTCATCATCTCCTAAGCCTAGATTGATTGATTGTGGATTCTTGCATCTCGTTTCTATGTCAATAGTGTGGGTAAGTCTCTAGTATTCTTATTTTAGTTTATGGTTGTTAATTAGAGTTGATGCAAATTTGGGTTGGGTTGGGTTAGGGGGTAGAGATTGATTGTGTTGGTTGCGATTAGTTGATAAGTAGTATTTTAGTCGCATTTTGCCCCGCGTTTATACCTTATTCCGACTTGATTTTGCGTACTTAATTATATAAAAGCTCATTTATTTA
>VHZZ01005597.1:69811-87460 GCA_009801015.1 Silene noctiflora
CCGCGACCGCGACACCGCGATCGCGACCGATACCGAGTTTTAAAACCCTGATGGTGAGTACATTTCCTAGCCCACCGTCTAATTGATTACTGGATCCGCCCCTAGTTATATAATTTTAGAAAGTGATGATTGCAAATATTTTAAGAATTTGGAAAGTTACCACCTATCGTAGAGTGTTATGATCCAAACAAGCTTATTTTTACTAGAGTTGGGACTTGGGAGCATCTATCAAAAATGGTAAAAGACCAATAGAGGGGGATGGGGCTTACATCGTCCAAATCTCTTTCCATTGTTTCTCAATATTCCGTTTGTCTCATTTATTTGTTTATTTTTTTTTATTTTTTGTGAGGAACATTTTAATAAAAAACAGACGTATTATATGATGTGGTAGTACTAGTGTAACGCCCCCACATACCAAGGTGTTTTACCAAGACTACCCTAGCATATGAAGATGTTACCATCTCGGTTGCCCGAGGTACAGTATATCAAAAAAGACCATAAAGAAACATACTTAATAGTTTAATTGTTAAAGTCATACAACCTAAAAACCAAAACTCCAAAAGTACAATACAACCATCTCAAAACAATGTTACTGAAAGAAAAACTGTTATAGAACTACAACGGAAAACTAGATAAACAGACTATGTGATGACTCCATCCCGTCGCCCCGCGAGCTATCCCAAGCATACCTGCTAAACAACTGCTCACCATCCCCGAATGGATCACCATAGTTTTCAAACACATAAACGGGATCAATTACTGAATAAACAAGATAAGAGTCATACACAAACCATACATCACATATCCCAAACTCCACATCACACCGAACACCTGACTACACACTAAATGTATAATCCTGCCAGATTACTCATCGCAACAGGTAATCTACTCCGCCAGTGGGGACCGCAGCCTTACCACCTAAGCCCCGCTCAAAACCATAGAGCGTATAACCCAATGATCATTAATGTGCACATCCTCCTTGTGACGGGAACCACAAGGGGCGAATAAGGGCGTGAAGCCATTCCCGAAAATGACTTCACTCAGCCGAGGGTGCACCTTGTGAACCACATGCAATCAACAACAGTTCCACAATACTGATAAACATGCCAATATCAAGAATGTAATTATCATCACAATACAATCATGCCATCACATCATCTTAAATCATTTAAACAGTAACCGAGTAGGGAAACCCTACCTGAGACATAAATCACCACATAAGCACAGGAATGATAAAAAAGCCTCATCTACAAAGTCACCTCCTATATAATAAACATGCAATTACGATCTATGCAACAAAAGCCCCAAAACGATGATGAACGTGACGGTACGAAAAGCCCCAAAAATTATGAACTTTAGCCCCTTGATTTGATAGCAAAGAGAGGAGAGGATCTTACGTTGTTGAGTTCTCTTTTGTGAAAGTCGTAAAATAAAAGTTTTAAGAAGACTGTCGATATATTATAAAACAAACCTCTCCTTTCTTTAAAATCAAACCGGACGCAAAACCCGTAACAGCGCAGACACTCGATCGAGTAACTAACGTACTCGATCGAGTTGACCCAACTCGGTCGAGTAACTAACAAACAGAACCCTTCCAGAATTTGATCATTACTTACTCGATAGAGTACCCTCTACTCGATAGAATACCCAAAGATCAGAATACTTGAGGTATTACAACTAGACTCTACTTAGAGAAAAAGTTTAAACTCGCGATTAATTTAAATAATGCTACTCAAATACTTAATTTTGTATCCGAGTCGCTTCAAATTAATGAATTACCAGAATCATGTTTCTAAACAATGTTGTCTTACAAGAACGAAAAAACAAAAAACATAAATCATACTCCTAAAAACAAGAGGATGGAAAACAATATGGATAGGTTCGTAAGTAGATTATACATCTGATGTATTACTACCAGTTTTATAGTTTCTGAGCACTGTAATAAAGTTTTTGAGTTTTGTTTTAAAAAATTTGAGTTTTACCATAAAGTTTATGAGTTCATTCATTTACACATTAAGCTAAAAAAATTACAATAAAACTCAAAAACATTACATATAAGCTTAGTTAAAATATTTTTCTACTATTATTTTTAAAAATAAACATGATGGTCCACTTTTTTAGCGAACACTATCTAATTAATTCTATAGTTTTGTCTTTTGATACACACATATTACAAGTTAAGAGTATTCATAGATTATTTATTTCTAAAACGAAAAATTTACGTATAATATATTTTTTTCTTACCATTTAACTTAATATCTACATTTATTTCATACTATGTAAAACATTTAAATATTGGCTAATTTTACAATTTAACAGTGTTGAACCTTCTATTTCTCACATCTTAATACAAAATATTACTAATAGTAAATTTCATAATTAAATTTCAAGGGAGGTTAAATACCAATAATATAATAATTAAATTTCTCCAACACTCCTATCTAAAAAGCCGCGTAAATGCGCAATAATAATTTATACAATAAGACGACAATGAATCCCATCTTGAAAAAGACATCTAAAGCTTAGCGTACGTTGTTCATGAGATTAGGCAAATTATTTTTAGTGATAGGTTAAAATAAAAGATAAAATCTAATAGAAGTTGTCTTAACTTTTCTATGAATAAGATCTTTTGCGCATGCACCTTCATTTTTTTTTTTCAAAAATGGAGAGGATCCTTGCCCGATGTTAAAACATACATTGAAATATGGTAGAAGTTTATACAGTATCTAGTACGAAGTACTATACAAGGTTAAGAATTAAGATTAGCTAATACACCAATGTAGCTATTTCATTTTTCTAGTTCATTATAAGGAAATCGTAATTTTATGTTTTATAATGTGGGTATCTACGTATGACTACGAGCTTGTAGAAAATATTACCAAGAAACTAAGGCTAGATTATTGTAGAAACGTTTATTTTTCTACTTGTCAAAAGAAAAAGAAAGGATTTTGATGATGTAGATTTGTTGCTTTTAAATATCATGAAGTCATTTAGATTGAAGCCTTGAAAGCGATGAGATTTAGCGTAAATGAGAAGATATGAAGAAAGACACTAGTAATTATTAGTACGCATGGAATAAATAAGTCTTTTTTTGGCAGCCGTAAAATTAAGCATTTACAATTTACAAACTCGTATAACTCTTTTAGGTAGACTATGAACACAGTTATTAAGAGTTGTAGGTACAAAATTACAACAAAAACAATGGAAAGATGGAAGCAAGATACTAATGTCTTCCAAGACAATATTGAGAAGATGATGCTCCTTAGCGAAACCTGCCACATGAAAAAGTAATTGAAGACCATCCGAAGATGGCTGGCTCCACATGAAGAAGACCTCGCGAACAAATAAGTCCAACATATACATGTTCAAGGAAACAAAAGATGTCAAATTTCCATTACAATTTACACATTTTGACAAGAAAAGGTTTTTAATGAGTTTTCCCCATCAACTTTTTTTTTTATCTCCTATTAGGCAATAATAATTGTGGACAAACGAGTTTTTTTTTTTCTTTTTTCTTTTTCTTTTTTTTCCGTGTTGATCACTAGAATAAGACATTTTTGATACATGCGGGAAATGGAGAGAATAGCAGGTACAAGTGCATACAAAGGAAAGTGGTTGGTATAGGTTAAAGAAGGGTAAGCAAGTTACGTGCAAAATGATTAGAAATAATTTAGGTGACGAACAATTTTAATCTCATAAAACAGAAATGATAGGATTTCTTTTCTTTATTAGAAAGCTAATAATAAATTGCACTAGTAGTGTATGTATAGCTTTACTGACTAGTTGAAAGATATATAGATTTATTAATTATTAAAGTTGTGACTCTTATTACTTAACAAAAACATGGTCAAAAGATTTAAGTACCACTACATACATTATTTGTGTTATTTCAAAGCCTTGTTTTGTTGTGCTTTTGTATCAGTTTCTATCTCCCACCATGCTGGCCCCAACCTCTTTTCAGTCACCAATTCATAAAGCAAAGGTGTGTATGGATTATCATATACTTCTTCCCTTGCTACAGAACAACGTCAAAATCAAAGTTGATTGGTGTGAATGATATGAGTTCTTGTTTCTTAAATAGATGATTCGGGATTTGATTCGTGATTCTAATAGTGAAAAAACCAAACTTGACTGTCCCTTTGTGAATAGGAATACTCCTGATCGATACCAAAAAATAAAACACTAGAAAGCCTCAGAGTATGTAATGGTGGACCTTAGTTGTCGCTAAAGGGTCTAGCACTTGCCGACCTTCTAAGTTCATATATATTTCAATACGGTTAATGTTTCTTAATGTTACTTAGGCCTGCCTTGTGTAAGGAGCCGCACTTGTAGCACAAAATCCTTGAAAATTGCGCGCGCGGTCCTTCCACTTCGAACCCTTAGATTTCTTATTTCCGTTTATGTTTTTTCATTTCTGTTTTTTGTAACATTTAGTACTCCAAGACTACTTYYTGCGTGTCGAATCTTGGAGTCTCGTTTTTAGTTTAAGATACGTTTTTAGGTGTTTAGAAAACGTATCGCTATTCTGCACTATCAATGTTTCCTACTACAGGAGCCAAACTATCAAATTTCCCTCTATGAGAGGTGCTAGTCAATGAAAACTACTTCTCATCCTTGAGCTTGTTATTGCTTGTCTTTTGCTTTCAATAATCGTATTACTTACTTTTATTGCTTTCGTGTGTCGGACGTTGATAATCGTGACTAGAATTCCCGACACACACCCCGAGTCCCGAGAAACGTGCTAGTGGGCGATCCCTCACTAGTACGAGACCCTGGTTGCTTGCATTCTTGCCCTAGAGTCGGCCAAGGGTGCGCATCACGATCCGGCTAAAGTACCGGACCGTGACATTTGGTATCAGAGCCCGGTCTTCGGACGGGTTTCTGCGAGCCGTATTTGTTCATCGTAATCGAGAAAATGGGCAAAAGTATGGAAGAGCGAATGAGCTACCTAGAGGAAGCGTTCGATGACAAACTTCCGAAGCTCGAGGGCATCGTGATCCGGATGGGAGCGAGCCTCGAGGAGTTGGATAAGACGGTTAGTAGCCTTGAGTCGGCGTTGGTCGGGATGGATGCCCGGATCGATGCGATCGGGAATGCAATCCCCGAAGATCGGGAGGAAGAGATCGTTCACCTCCATCGAAAGATCGAGGAGTTAGAGAATACTTGCGCCACACTTATGAAAGCCGTGGCCAATGACGGGAAATCTTTGGGGCCCCGTAAAGTGAAGGTGCCCCAACCTCGTACCTACGATGGGGCGAGGGATTCGAAAGCTGTCGACAACTTTGTTTTCGATATGGAGCAATATTTCCGAGTAAGCGGGCTCGGCGAAGAAGCGAAAGTCGACACAGCGAGCATGTACTTGACAGACGACGCCAAGTTGTGGTGGAGGGCTAAGTACAAGGAAATGGAAGTGGGCACGATTATGGTGACGTCGTGGGCCGACTTCAAGAGGATTTTAAGGGATCACTTCTATCCCGAGAACATTGAGTTTGTCGCACGACGAAAGCTGAAGGAGGTGAAGCACACCAAATCAATTCGAGATTATGTGAGGGAGTTATCAGCGTGCATGCTCGAGATTTCCGAGATGACCGAGACGAACAGGACATTCGAGTTCATCAATGAATTGAAGAGGTGGGCTCAACAAGAGGTAATGAGGCAGAACCCCAAGACTCTGTCTTCAGCGATATCTGCCGCGGAACGGCTTCTCGACTTCCACGGGGAGCGAGAGGCGCCTCGAGATGCGGCACCAGCGGAGAATACGGGTGCGCCTCAGTATGGATCTAATGGAAAGAGGACGCAAGCTAGTTCAGTTTCGGTTGGGAGCAGTCGATTTAACACACAAGGGAGTCAAGCTCGATTGGGGAGTAACAGGAACTCTTCTACAAGCTCGTCTTCGAAGGTGGGAAATTCTGTTGTGTCTACAACGAAGAAGCCATTTGCGTGTTTTGTGTGCAAAGGTCCCCACAAGATGGCCGAGTGTCCCAACAAGGCAGAGTTTAACGCGATGTTACAAAACATGCCGAAAGGAGCTCAAGAGCGTCTCGATGGGGCAGTAGCCGACTATCACCAAGAGTATGACAAAGGCTCGAGTGATGACGAGGACCAACCACGAATGGGTTCACTTCGAAGGATAAGTGCGATGGGGAAGTTGGACAAACCCTCGCCAAGAAATCCCCGGGGCTCATGTACGTGGACTTGATGGTGAACGGGAGGCAGGCACGAGCAATGATCGACTCGGGTGCCACCCACAACTTTGTGACTAAAGAAGAAGGCGATAGGTTGGGACTGGTTTTGAGCGATGATAACAGCAGCTTGAAGTCTGTTAATGGGAAAATGAGACGTATCCAAGGAATGGTTAAGAAGATCGCGGTCCAGGTGGGTGAGTGGGCAGGGGAGCTCGACTTCACCACCGTTCCGTTGGATGACTTCAAGTTAGTACTCGGGATGCAGTTCTTTCAGAAAGCGCTAGTGGTGTTGAAGCCGAGTGACGGATCGATGCTGCTAATGGGTTCTTTCGTAGTGAAGACCGTGGATGTGGACGACGACAAGAGGAACCCTCGACTCTCGGCAATGAGGGTGATACCAACGCCGTGACGAGAGGTACCAACTTTGAGAATGGCCAAAGGTTCAGCGGAACTGAAGGCGAAGAAGACCCAGGCTAACTACGCTGCTAAGTGGCCTGGGAGACAGAACGAGTGTCTGCCACCTCGAAGGGAGGTAGATAATGGGGGTCGAGAGACCCAAGGAAGAAGGCCTTGTGACATTAGGGGGCCGCGTCGAAGCAATGTCTCGACGTCCTGGTGTGAGGGTCAGCCGACCCAGATGAGAAGGCCTCGTACCATTAGGGGGCCGCGTCGAAATGCTGATTCAGCGTCCTGGAGAAGTCACTTACCCTTGAATGCAGGTACTGAAGTGGTGATGGACAAGGTGAAGGTGAAGTGGAGCAAGCACCCGGAACGATCTCGCGAGATTTCCACTCTGGCAACGAGGACATGGACTTTCCAAAATGACCAGAAGCGAGTGATGAACCTGGAGGACATGATGTTCGGCAGTCTCACCATCAAGGAGTTGCACTCTATCCTTGAAGGAACGATGAATCCGATCATGGTGTGGACCAAAGAGTATCTACAAGCTGGTCTGAAGAGAAAACCAAACCTCAACGCAGCATGGACGGCCACAGCTCACCGAGGATGTCTCACTGAAGCACCGTTCGAGATTTTTGTGTTGCCGAGGGCGGCAACAGATTAAGTGGGGGAGAATGTAAGGAGCCGCACTTGTAGCACAAAATCCTTGAAAATTGCGCGCGCGGTCCTTCCACTTCGAACCCTTAAATTTCTTATTTCCGTTTATGTTTTTTCATTTCTTTTTTTTGTAACATTTAGTACTCCAAGACTACTTCCTGCGTGTTGAATCTTGGAGTCTCGTTTTTAGTTTAAGATACGTTTTTAGGTGTTTAGAAAACGTATCGCTATTCTGCACTATCAATGTTTCCTGCTACAGGAGCCAAACTATCTAATTTCCCTCTATGAGAGGTGCTAGTCAATGAAAACCACTTCTCATCCTTGAGCTCGTTATTGCTTGTCTCTTGCTTTCAATAATCGTATTGCTTACTTTTATTGCTTTCGTGTGTCGGACGTTGATAATCGTGACTAGGATTCCCGACACACATCTCAAGTCCCGAGAAACGTGCTAGTGGGCGATTCCTCACTAGTACGAGACCTTGGTTGCTTGCATTCTTGCCCTAAAGTCGGGCAAGGGTGCGCACCACGATCCAGCTAAAGTACCGGACCGTGACACCTTGTCTTGGTGTCTTAGGAATAAGTTTTCAAGCTTTAGGTTAAGAGTTGAATTCTCAATCACTTTTATTTTTGTTAGTATCCATCTTAAAGCATGCTTTTCATTTTCTACAGTGTAAACTAACAAAAAAGAAGATTCAGATACAAGAAACCAAAGCAAAAATACATAAAACAAGGGTTTGATCTCATGCTAATAAACAAACTTATATGTTCATATTATCGGACCACCTAACACATACAGAGAACTTAACCCAACCGGACATCAGATTCGAAGACAGACTCATGAAGGCAAACCCACCTAGTCATCAGTTCTCCACATGCATCTAAACCTTGTTCATCATAAAGCTAGGCTTAGAAGAACCCGGCATGCCTAAGACAATCGATCCAGGACAAAAATTCTAAAACTTGTGACAGATAGTGTCCATCTTCAATAAGAATTTGTGAAGATATTATAGGCATCTTTATGCTCGAGCAAGATCAACTTGTTGAGAGGCTGGGATTCAACTATAACCCATTTTTCATGTGGGGGACAAGACATCGACCTCTTTCATTTTTTCCATCGACCCTGCTTTTCACTCGTCTTCCACCGGACTGACCCTCTCGTTATCATCTTTTTAGTCCCACCCACTCAAATTCTCACACATCACATCATCAACACCCTTCAAATTTTTTTCAGAAACCTCTTTTGGCATGTAACAGGGTCATAGGCAAGACTAAACCTCGAGCTCTAAATGAGAAAACATATACGATTTTATATTAATTTCACATGTGAGTCTCCAACAAAACTCGAAGAAAAAGAAAGTTGCCAACTGATTTCCATTTATACGAACTGTTGCATATGACAGCATACAAAAGAGCCATCAATATAGTATTTTTTTCAAAACATAAACAACGACTGTTTTACTTTCTACATGGAATAACAGAAATTCTCCCAGTAAGGTTTACCAGGTGAAAACAAAGTGCGAGAATAAGGATCATTACAAATTTTGCAATAACGTAAACTAGCCTTCACACAGGAACTTATAGCAGAAACCAATGAATGATTGTTGAAAGGATAATTTCACAATTTCATCCCGAAAATTGCAGATTAGCTAGCTTAAGATCCACAGCAAGCAGATTTCGGGGCAGCTGAAGATTGACCAGCTGAGTCTGCTGCACCAATCTTGATTCCTCCAGCAGGCTGCGTATAAAATACAACTTTTATGATTAAGCTTCAAGTTTCCGAACAACAATAAAACCACATCAAAAGTACGTAGAATTTGAACAAAACTCTTGTCGAGTCATGTCTATAATAAAAAATCACGCCAACAGATTTTCTCAACATCCTGCAAACTTCCATCAAGTAACGTAGCATGCAAAAATGCAAAATAACAAAGCCTTTCAAAATGACTTGGGTCCACCAGCATAATCATCGCGCAGAATTGTCAGTGTAAGGCGGGAAATGATGGAAAGATGCACAAAATCGTACAACAATGCAGTTTGTGAAAAAAAATCAATGAAAGGACGAATGAATAAGGAAAGCCTTTGGAGTGAGAGATAAGAGACCTAAACGGGCAAGATAAGTAGGAGGAAAAATCAAGACACCCAACATCCGGAAAATAATTAAAAAAAAAAAAGATAACCGAAAGAAAAATATTTTTTTTTTACAAAGAAACAAAAGAAAGGAAGAACTACACAAAGAAAAAAAAAAAAGCAGTTCACCATCAACATCCACAAAATCAATTTTCCTCCAGTCTAGCCACTCCAACACCAACTATTCTTTATTTCCAAATAACCATATGCTTCCAGTCACCCGTGCCACTTCAATAACCTTAACAATTTTGTATTTCTTCCCCTAGCGGTCAATTTTATTTTTCCTGCCTTAAAATTCTTTCAACAGGTGTATCGCTTGTATAGTGGTACACTGAACTGCATTAGGCGATTATATTTATGCCACATCATCATATTAAATTTAATAATGCAACTCCTACTTTCTTCCTATCTCATCAGTCTTCAATTGAACATCTTTGTATGGCTAAACGTCCACCATAGCACACGTACAATCACAATAAACGAATAAATTTTCTTGGGTAGACTTCATATAATGCATATTTATGTCTAAAGTGATGTGCAACTTAACAACCATGCTCTCAGGTCTACTTACACCAAATGCTTTCCAAATGCGGCTACACTTCCTTTTCAATCCTATTTTCACATAACAGAATAAATTGCCTTCATATATCATAATTTAGGGTATTTAATTTCCGGGTGATTACGTACAGTCACACATCTCAAGGTTAAACATAAATATAGGGTTTAACACGGAAGAGACAGCATATTCTGATTATGCACATATGATAGTCAGATCAGATTATTCCATGAGAAGTCTTACAGCCTCAGCCTTGGAGTCTGATTCCGCAAGTCTCTGTTTGATATCCCTTCCTATTGAAAAGAAGACCTCCTCCACATTCAAGTTTGTCTTAGCACTCTGTCACATAATTGAATTTTAAGCAATCATCAAAAACAAAACAAAATAAAAAATAAGAAGTAAAAGACGAATAATGTACAAGTTACTCAACTGTTTCGAAGAATTTGATTCCATACTCATCCGCCAAAGCTTGACCCTTCGCAGTAGGAACAGCCTGTAGTAGAAAACTCTAGTAATCAGTTTTAATGTTTAATGCATAGAAAACAGCAAGACGAAAACTGCAAACGAAAATTGTGTACCCTTTTGCTCTCATCCATGTCCGCCTTGTTACCAACCAGAATTTTGTTGACATTGTCTGATGCATGTTGTTCAATGTTGCGGATCCAGTTCCTAATATCTGTACATAAAGATGATGTATATAAACAACCATACAAAGCAAAATAATGATTTTACAGAAGGGAAAACCTTCATGCGAGTAAGTTCAAGGAAAAGAAGGTGGTGATTTAAAAAAAATACGGGAGTACAGCCGTCGCAACTCGCAAAACACTCCATTGGTAGAATGTTAGATTCTAGAAGAAACTGAGTAAGTCTTATCCCTAAGTCAAAATTCCTCCTTCCGATTGTTTACTTTAATTTAAGTGGACAATTGATAAGAAACATCCTAGGAAGATGGAAATTTAACATAATTTGATAAATTAAAGCCTTTGACTTCAACAATTTTGAGCAACTAACTTCGAGAAGTGTGGCATCTTTGTGATAAGGGTATTCCCATAGCATGCTCATTTTCAACATTAAGATCCTATTCCAGTAAAAACAAATAACTTGAATGGATTGTAATAAGGTTTTCTATTAGCATATTTGTTATGTATCATCACTCAAATGGGTGAAGAGGTTTCATAAAACTCATTCATATGAACCCTTGAACATCCATGGATCTGGCACTCCTATGCAGGTATCATCTTGGTGAATAAAATAGAAGGAACCAGAAAAAATTGTGGAGCATAACATATCTTTCCATAACAACTCTGCCTAAAAAATAGCAGGTTAAGAGTTATATCTACTAAGTCATCATACCAACATCAGCCAAAAGCATAGTTATATAAACAACATGGAAGTTACGTGCAAGGCTTCCTCCCTTTTCCGCCTTCCTTTTTATAAAAAATCATTACTCAAGGGAAACGGAAGCCAAATGGCAACATGAACATCTGCTGCTCCCTATAGTAGAACAAGTAGACGAATTCCATAAGAGAACCCTATAATACTATGACAGATGCATGCCACACAAATATTGCTGCATTAAAGGAATAGTCCTACCACACTAAGAGCTCACCAATTAGAGAAACGTATTAAGATAAGATACAAAAGAAATTTAAAGATGAGATGGAAGATATTACTATTGAAAGAAGACTCATCCGTTACATCATAAACCAGCAAAATCCCCATTGCTCCACGATAGTAAGCTGCATGGACATGAGTGGGTGAGATTTGGTAGTCAACAAAACAGAAATAAGTTGTCCAAGAAGCATAACCTAAGTACGCAATTAACATGTGTCAACTGCAAGGCTATGTATACATATAGATCATGAGAATTAGAGACAGTATAACATAGAACTATCACTGGTGTTTAAACAAGCTTCTTTCATAAATCGTAATCATAATCATGGAATGAGACTGAGTGATGGACTTCATGGACATCCATCCACACTAAATTAAACAAGTGAATATGGATGATAAATGTGTAAATTTAGGGTGGGATCTGGGTAATAAAACCCTCACTGGTGACTTAGGTCTGCAACTGCAAAGGCCTCAGATGACACGAATTACAAGATTACCAGTTTACCACAACATGAAATAAATCTAACCACGGCCAAATAATAACAATAAGAATTCATTCTCAACAGCCATAACAGCAGTCTGGCTTATTTTATGAACAAAAGAAAGCTATCCCGTAGAAAAATTGATTTCTTTTTCCATCTATATAACATATCTTCTGACTTTCACTTCCATCTTTTCTTACTTTTTTTTTGAGTTTGACCACCAAAGCTCATTAATGCTTTGGAAGTATACTTACCAGTTGTAATTGTGCGGAATCGCTCCTGACCAGCTGTATCCCATATTTGAAGTTTGATGCGTTTGCCATCAAGCTCTATGGTCCTTATTTTAAAATCAATACTACAAAAAACAGGCATCAGTTGTTAGAGGTCATTTGAACAAACCTGATAAGAAATTACTCAAGTTACCCACCCAATGGTTGTTATAAAACTTGTGGTGAATGATCCATCAGAGAAACGCAGCAAAAGGCAACTCTTACCCACACCTATGACAGAATGTGAAGGAGTAAGTACATATTCAAGTGTGAAGCCTAATTTTTCATTCTAATAATATTTATGCAAGTAAATAATACAGCAACGAAAAAAAGCAATAGCAATAGAGCAGTAGCAGAATTTCTTCAATGTGGATATTACAATTTGGTGCCCTAGGAAAATAAGTGAGATGGCTGATGAGAGTTGAGACTCGTAGTTAAGGCCAGAAGTACACTACACCTAATCCTCTCTTGCTCATTAATAAAATTGATTCTTATCCAAACAAAAGAAATATTCTAGATTGTGTTGCGAGTTTGACATATTCCTTTCCCAGTTTTTTTTTTTTAAAACGTGAAATAATATTTGGTAAACAATTACACTAAAATGGTTCCTTCACGACTCATGCCTAATGCTCCACGCTCCGGCTAAAATGCACGCACACCTTTGAGAAAATATCAAAAAATATTTCTGAAGTACGACTTTATAGAATATGATAGAAAGTCAACCAAACTGGAGTTCCTCAAGACAATAGCCCATCAGTACTACTAGCACGCGTTACTATATTAAGCAAGATGATAAGTTTTGATCACTACAACCATGTAAGTTGGGAAACTAATAGTTCCGCACTGATGATTATATATTGATATTACAGAAAGCAGGTAAGAGGCAGTGTGCTGGAAGACAACAGCTTTTGTACGTAAAAGGGCATATAAGTAGACTGGAAGCGTAAAGCCAGTAAAGACCAGCATACTTCAGCACCAAAACCTGGCATCCAGAGGTCCTATCATGTACCTGAATCACAAAAATCGTGGCAAAACTCTATTCATGCAATAAACATGTAGTAACTCCTGACTCCCACCCCCCACCCCCAAATGAAATTGGAGGTTTACCAGGGTATTATGAAATCTTGTTTGTGGACTTGAAGCCATATTTTGAAACTGTGATGTTTTCCAACAGTTCGGGTTTCGCATTACCCTCTAACTGGTATCAAGGTGGCAAGTCAGTAAGGCTTCTGGCTTTAAATACGAAAACAACAAAAAGCAACAAAGGTGGGATTGACTTGATAATAAGTCAAGAACATAGTGTCCTAGAATCTCCGATTTCCATCCCATAACCTCTAATTATATGCATGACATAAAACAAAAGTTACTGTATAGCATCGTGTTTTGTGAAGGTTAGAAGTTCACAATAATCGCCTCATTTTACAGAGAAGGTATCATCAGCATTTAAGCATTGATGACCAATCCTGCGACCACAACTGACACCAAAATTTGATCGTTCGTTCCATTTACATTCTCTTATTTTTTATTTTGGGTGGATTTAAGAATGGGTGACAAAATGACAATGATGAGTGAATGAGTGATAATACTTACTAAATTTAGAAAGAGGGCAACTAATTTGGAATAAATTTTGAAGAAAAGTGGACAATAAAAGTGGAATAGAGAGAGTACGATGATTACAAGCTCATTTAGACACAAAGATTGAGAATTGTTCGTAGCTGTGAAATAGACATGCAGATGATATCAACCCAAAATCAAGGACAAGTTGAAGGTCAGTTATGGTCTCAGCTTGCCATACCATTTGCACACAATGTTTTACTGCAGAGAATATATACATTTACATTGATGTTACAACTTACGTGATTCTCTTAAAATTAATAATGCATAAAGGTTACTACGACAGTACAACCACATTTAGAGGTCGTATAGCTTTTCAGATCAACTCACTAACGGAGATGTAATACCATACCCACAGCAATGCGCTGCAGAGGCTCAGGCAGCCATATTCATTGAAAGCTAGTAGCCTATGTTCTCTAGATTTGGTGGAGTGAGGCAGGTTGTCTCATAATAGGTTTATTCCGTATCTCAAATCTCTTGGATGGCAGGATCTTTTTAAATTCTCCTTCAAAACATGGTGTAGCAAATGACACTTAAACAAACATGAACCCCACTTTAGTTCTGAAAAATCTAAAACTAGGGAGTGGGACCTTGAAGGAGAAACAAGATAGCTATAGTCCTGGGATGCAGAAAGGATATATATTGTTCGGGGACGTGGAATACCATGTATTGATGGCTGTTCACTTGAAAAAGGCCGCCAGCAGGTATAAATTACCTCATCTACATTTCCTCTTTTCCTAAAAATCGTGTCTTATAATACTCATTTTCCTATTTCATGAACATGCTAGCCAACAGATCACTAGATGTATCTAATGACGGCTGCTCTAGTTTTCCTTGTTTCATGACCATGAGTCCATGACAAATGTCATTAGCGTACTCTTAAAAGGAGGTAATTTGGCACCAACAACGCATGTCACGCATCATATCAATTCTACATCTTCAAATAAATCTTCATCCAACATCCGCCAAATCCTACCAGGCCAACCCTCATAAGCCTAGTCCCAACATAATCAGAGACTTCTCGAAAACACCTTATTAACCACGCTCACCGTAACGTCAACATTACCTCTAAAATGCGAAACAAATCAAAGCTTTTATACGTCAAACCAACACATAAAACATAAATACAAACACATACACAACAATCATGAAAACAAGCGCTTGCGATTCAAATGCACAAAATCTGCAGCAAATGTACCCTAATTTAATATATCAGGACTCGATATAATAACGACGATCGTAAATCAGAGAGAGAGATAATTACCGCTATCACCGATCAAGAGAAGCTTGATGAGATAATCGTAATCGGCTCTAGCCCTAGCAGGTGGAGCAGCCATGGATTTGATTTCGTCCGAAAATAAAGATAAATCAAATCGCAAGAACAAACCCTAACATACAAGAATTAGGGGAAAAATTAATCAAGATTAAAATCAACAAGATATAAAGAAACGCTTATATTAATTAATGATTTGAAAAATTTGAAAATAAATATGGGGAGCAGGAAAGTACCAGATCGGAGAGCGTGGAAGAGGGAAGGAGGAGAGAGACACACACACTAATGCGGGAATGGTCTTAAATTAGTTCTCAATTTGGTGGGAGAGGGTTGAAAAGTTTTCATACGGAGTATCAAGTATTATTTTTTAAGACGGTTTTATAATAACGGGTTTATTTTCGTAGTACATTTTGCGTATATTATCTGGTTTAGTTTGGATTTGAGTTGGGTAAAACTTTTCCGGCAATAAAATTCCCCCTCATGAGTTTTAACAACGCTGCATTATCAGGGCTTGAACCCGAGATTATCTGATTAAGTTAGAATAACATCTTACCAGTTGATCTAAGTATATGACACTTTTATGTACATTATATGCTCAATTACTCGAGTGTTTTTCACAATTATCCCTCTTTTTGTTTCCCGCCTTCACTTGCCTCTCATTCTCTTCTTTCCTTTCCAAAAAAAATCATAAACGCCTTCCCCACCACCCACGACTGGCGCCAGATACACACTGTCGTCGCCCTTCCACTGAACCACCGCTTCACCATGCCCATGTTGCGCCTCCTTAACACTACTTTGCACCCCTCCACAGGACTACCACGCATATCGACATTCACTACGAAAAATAATTAAGATTGGCTATGATATATACCGACCACGTAAAAATCGGTCGATAACTTATTCTACCATCGAAATGAGATTGTAAATTTGTCTTCATCGTTTTAATCGAACGGAATTTTTCATGCATTTTTTAACTTATTTCACCCCTTCCCTTGTCGCCACCCCTCATTTGCCAACGCCCCCTTCCCATGACACTCCTTTGTCATACCACCACCACCCTTCTCGCGCCACCACCACCCCTTCCTCACCAGAGTCACCACCCTTATGTTTCAAAAACCTTACTTGAAAAATCAAAATTCTAATTGAAGAAACTAATGTTATATTAACTTAAATCCAGACAAAAGTTATTGTAATTTATTGATAATACGAAGTAATTTCTTGCTTAATATGAGAATTTAGATTCATAATTGAAAATTTTAGGAAGAATTTAATCATGTTTTACTGAACGAGAAAAGATTTTTTTTTTTTAAGAGGGTAGAGTATGAAAAAATGTACATGATTGAGTAAAGTGTGTACATGAAAAAGTAATTACGTTATTTAATTGGAATTATTTAATTGGAGACTGTAGATGAGGGCGAGGAGAGTTCGTGTTTTTTTTACGTTGTAATTAAAGCGGAGTTTGGCTGATGGGATACAGAAGAAGGAAAGAAAATCAGATTTTACCACTTCATATCTTTTACTTCTTTTTTCATGATTAGATTACCCTCTAAAGATCCTCAAATTGACTTCTCCACCCCCCAATATCCCATACCTTTTCCCTATTTCCTATATCACCACCTATCAACCATCAACACCCACCGGCAATCTGTAACACCCCATACTCCGAGACATCTTACCAAGGACTACCTCCGAATACAAGGATGCTACCATCTCGGTTTTCCGAGGCAGTGAACATCATAGAAACCATAATGAAACATTAAATAAATATAGTTAAAAACGATTACAAAATCCTCCATAAAATGGAGTACAAATCCAAACCCCCAAATCATAAATTAGGGTTACATACGATAGGCCAAAAGACTAAATCAAAGACTTACCCCGACGATTACGATATTAAGATATGCGAAACCCCAACAATTGACAAAGACGCGTCGCGGCTTGAAGGTTTAGAAGGAGGAGCAGTTATCGATGTCTAGGTTTTTATTGGAAAAGTGAAATAATGATTTACTGCTTCTCGTCCTAATATTTATACTTTCCGCCAAAAACCCGATACGAATCGGACACTCGGTCGAGTACATGACACTCGACCGAGTAGGTGACACTCGACATAGTGCACTGCACTCGACCGAGTATGCGCCACTCGACCGATTGCTCCGCACTCGTCCGAGTCCCCAACTTCCAACGTACTGACAGACCAACACAAGTGGACACTCGGTCGAGTACCCTGTACTCTGCCGAGTGCCCCTATACTAAAACCACGACTATTACAGTCTTCCCTCCTTAAAAATGAACTCCGTCCCTGAAGTTCAAACCATACCAACAAAAGACAAAACTCAAAACTGGCAACACTACTGTACGGCCGACACATAACCAAATCATTATTGGGATTCATTAATCTCAAAAGAACATATATTTCCAGAATATATGAAACATTTATTTTAGTCATAAAATAAATTGATCTTATGCATGCAAA
>VHZZ01005598.1:63943-75237 GCA_009801015.1 Silene noctiflora
TACTCGATCGAGTAACTAACTTACTCGATCGAGTGCGCCCTACTCGATCGAGTGCGCCCTACTCGATCGAGTAACGAGGCTACTCGATCGAGTGTTCTACGCTAGATCGAGTTACCACTCCACATCCTAGCAACGAATGACTTATAAGGTTTCAGAGCACCCACCCAAGGTCGGTCAACGTCGATCAAAGGGTCCTAACAGGGCAGGCATTACAGAATCGACCGATCATATGGACTTAAACAACATAATTGCTCAATTAATTAGTTAAATTACACCCCCGAATAACTGACCTAGTAAACTTGATCCCTGAACTCTTTTAATATATTTGAATTCATCTTTTATTTATCTTGAAAATAGTTTTAGTTAAATAATCAGCAATTCAAAATTTGTGACTTTTAAGACAGACTTAGACATAAGTAAACTGAATAATTACACAGCCTCCCTGAGGATTCGACCCTACTTACTGGTAGCTATTGTTAGTAGTAATCTAGGTTTATTTTGATATAGGTGATACGACTTTAGGCTTGTCAAATTTGGCGCCGTTGCCGAGGAGGCAACAATTTTCTGTGTGTTTTTGTTTATTTTTGTCTTTTTGTCTCAGGGAGCTTTGGTTCCTTGAGGCAGTTTTATATTTTCTTGTTAGTTTCGTGTATGTGCAGGTCAAACAGGTTAGAGATTGTACCTTTTGATCCCGAACCAGAACGGACTTTACGGTATAGACGAAGCTTACAGAGAGAATTCAGTCAAGTGGAAGACTTGAGTACACTTGACAAATATTACGAGCACTTTATTTTCGCAGAAGATCAGTCCTTACAAGAGGACACGCCAGTTTCTGCAACTTCTAGTTCTGTCACAAAGCCTACTCTTGCGAGTCACTCTGAGCCTACCTTGGATTCCATTCCTAAGGGATTCAAGCTCCCCACTACAGATAAAGGAACTTTTGAGCTTCGTCCATCTTACATCAATTTGGTGGAGCACAATATGTCTGGAGGAGAACCTGGAGAAGACCCTGCAATACACATGGAGAAATTTGTCACATACTTCTGTTCCATCCCCTTGACTGCGGGAGTGACTCAGGACCAGGTGAAATAAGTGCTCTTTTCTTTCTCCCTACAGGATGGTGCTGCAGAGTGGTTACGAGATCTAGACATGGAAGCTTTAGGCATTATCGACTGGAATTCCTTTGTCCTTGTCTTCTATAAAAGGTACTTCCCACCACAGAAGACCAACGCTCTGAGAAGTCAGATCACTAGTTTCAACCAAGGGTCTACAAAGGCCTTTCATGAGGCATGGGTTCGATTCAAAAGGCTAGTCCGTTCTGTCCCACGCCATGGCTTCCAGAAGTGTTTTTTGTGCAATCAATTTTACAATGGCTTGTATGATGAAAATAGAGCTCTACTTGACTCCTCTGCTAATGGGAGATTCTAGAATAACATAAATGACGATAATGCCTGGAAGCTAATAGATGAAATAGTCACTCACACCACTGAGTATGGAAATCCAAGGGGAAGTGTTAGAGGTGGAGGTGCAGATAGTGTTGTTGCGTCCCAATTAGAGGCCTTAGCTGCTCAGATAGCCGAGTTGAAGACTACACAATCCTTAGGTAAGCAGCACACCGTTCATGCCATGATCCAACATGACATGCCCTGCGAAAGGTGTGGAACTGAGGTTCATACTGCAGCGAGATGTATGAGCACAATTGAGCAAGTACATGCCTTTCAGTCATTCAGGTAAGGTACTCCTTACTCCAACTTCTTCCCTGAAAGAAGCCAAAATGCATCTACTCCAAACCCGCAGCAGAACACGTATGTTGTGCCTTAGAATAGGGGTAATCAATCGGGTTACTATCAAAAGCCGCCTCAACAGTTCCAGCCAATACAACCTCCTCCACAGGCACCCAGTAACGATCTAGCTGAGATGAAGGCTATGTTGCAACAGAGCCTTGCTGCTCAACAAAGACAAGCAGCCTTAATCTCTAAACTAATGGCTCACAACAAGATTCTAGATACCCAGGTGGCAAGTCAAAATCCATCTAAATAGCACGACAACCTCCCTCCACAAGGCAAACAAGAACATGAGCATGTTAATGCTATTTCTTTTAGGAGTGGTACTTCCTATACAAATCCGGAGATATACACTGATGAGGATGATGTTCTTAAGGAGTTGATGGCCAGGAGTTGGGTCGTGACGAGAATGGACCAAGAAAAGATAAAACACGAGGCATGAAAAACAGCGAACAGACCGAAGTTGTTGATACTCGATCGAGTGGCGCTAAAATCGATCGAGTATACCCCAGGAAGTTGCTGATTCGAGTATTTCAGCTACAGTATTTGATCCACATAGATTACTCGATCGAGTACACAATAAACTCGATCGAGTATCATCTATGCCTGCTGACGGTTATTCGCGAGTGGAGAAAAAGACGAAGGAAGCCGAGCCCCTTAAAATTGCACTACCCTTTCCTCACTGATTACAAAAATCTAAGCTGGATACGCAGTTCGGGAAATTGATAGAGGTAGTGAATAACTTACAAGTTAGTGTACCATTCACTGAATTGGTCACTCAAGAGCCGGCCTATGCAAAAATTTTAAAGGATATATTGTCTAAGAAGAGATCTTTTGATGAGATAGAGACGGTGGCTTTCACCCAGACTTGCACAGCTACCCTTAAATCTAACTCACCTCCTAAGCTACAAGATCCAGGGTGTTTTTCTATTCCTTGTACTATTGGTAGTTTAGCTATTGATAAAGCATTATGCGATTTAGGAGCTAGCATTAGTGTCATGCCATATTCTGTTTGTAAAAAATTAAATATGGGTCAACTTCGTGTCACTACTATGACCCTAAAAATGGCCGATAGATCTTTAAAGAGCCCTATGGGTGAAGATGTGCCAGTCAGAGTAGGGAAGTATTTTATTCCGGTTGATTTCGTAATAATGGATATGGCTGAAGACTCCAATGTCCCTATCATTCTAGGACGACCTTTCCTTCATACTGCAGGAGCGGTCATAGATGTTAGGGATGGTAGTCTTACACTGAGGATAAGGGTTGATAAAATTAGATTTATTTTTGATAAGTCTTTAAAACATCCCGAGTCAGCCACTTGTCATATGATTGGCACTGTTAATTATCATATTGATGACTATTTCGCTACATGTTTGGACAGGAGTCCATCGGACGCCCTTGCTGCTGCGTCAGGAATATGGAGTAAGGAAGTAGACGAGATTGAGAAGCTAATCTATGGAGATGAACCTCCTCCTACCACGGTTTATGGCCTTGAGGTAAGTGAAGACGTGGAAGCTGAGCTTGATGCTCTAGAAGCTGAAATTTTCAAGGATAGCCCCGACGCCGAGGTAAGTGGAGATGTGATTCCTCCTGTTCTAGGTGAGGTCACATCCTATTTTCCCATATATGACAAAATAAAAGGTAGTAATCACTCATGTCTACCTTTTATTTTGGATTTTGAGCTTGATGAGCCTCAATTGTATGTTCTACCGACTCTCTATGCTCCAATTATATTTTGGTGCTGCTAATGTTTATGGATAGCACGTGCGCTACTTTTTGATTTACTAATCGGTGCTTTAAGTTGTTTTGATGATACATTTAATGCGCATTCTGTTTAAAGTTCAAAAAACAGCCTGCATGGTGTATACTCGATCGAGTACTGCTAAACTCGATCGAGTATCCATGTTCTGGGTTTGATCGTTGTTGTTCGTGAAGGAATTGTGTAACTGGTTGTTGTTATCCCTTGTTTTGCAGCTGGTTTGGGGGAACCTTTACGCTTCTACTTGGTATTCTCTTTCCTTTGTATCTAATTTCATTGTATTATCTTTAGTTCTTTCTCCTTATGCCTTGGTTAGTAGTGTCCTTTAGGTTGCTGGATATTTGTTATATTGTGATTTATGTGCTGTTTAGGTCACAATGAGGACACTGTGACATTTAGGTTTGGGGGAGAGTCTTTACATTACTTTTGTGTGCATTTAATTTATGTTGTGTGCTTTAAAAAATCAAAAATCCATAAAATTAAAAATTTTCAAAAATCCAAAAATATTTTTTACTTGTTTGTTTTAGGTTGAGTCTTGATAATTGAATTTCAATGATGATAACTTGCATTGTTTTTGCATTTGAATCCCATTTAAGCTATCAATGTACATTGTTTTGACTGTTAGCCTATGAAAACAAAGCTCAATGAACATGTTTGACCGTAATTGACTTGCCTTATATTAATTAGATTTGACAAAATTTGGTTGGTAAACTATTTAAATTCTGAGGTTTATAGAGCTTCCAAGGCCAGGAACATTAATAAACTTGTCTCATTGTTAATTAGGTCTGAGTGTGGTTTCTCGTTGTGGAATGTGTAATATCAAACTGCATAAGTGTGACATTAGTTTCTTTATGCTTCTATGTGTTCATATGATGAAGTACATGTGGATAGGCGGTTATTACCATTCAAATAAGCCGCAAATAGCCAAAATTGACTTGATTTTATACCCTTAAAGTTGAGTTCATTATGTTTAGATTATTTGAATAATTGTAGCCTTTTTCATACCATATGTTATAACTACAATCCTAGAATTTGCCTACCTTATCGGGACAGTCGCAGTTGCTTGTTTGTCATGTCTACTTAGCTACTTTGGTCGGGAAGGGACTTATTTTGTCATGTGGGTGTAGCTAGTTTTGTTAGCAATTGTGTTGTATCTCTTATTTTGGAAAAAGAAAAAAATATAAAGCAAAAGAAAAGAAAAGAAAAAATCGAGAAAAGAGGAAAAAAAAAGAAAGAAAAGAATTCAAAAATGAAACAAAAACGAGAAAAAGTGAAAGAATTGCTTCATTTGTTATTCGTTGGGAACGAAAGATGGTTACTAGAGTTTAATGCATTATTGGGGAGTAGTTCATTGTCTCCCATGTGTTGTTAAAGTTGATATGATTTCTCTAGTTGGGTTGGTTGATGCTTATTATTGTAGATTTGGTTTTGGCTTTAGCGCTGCGACTACCGTCTTAGCCTTACATATCCATACGTGTCTTTGGCACAAACCACTTCTATACCTTTNCCATACGTGTCTTTGGCACAAACCACTTCTATACCTTTAGCCCATTTGCCATCTTTATTGTCCTTGATACATGTACTTTTGTCTATTTTGTGAATTCATATTAGTTGGGGAAATTCTTATCACATTAGATTGCATGCATGTTTAATAAGTTGAGTGAGTGTTATTATTTCTTTTTATCTTACATATAAACTCACCCTTACATATACATATGAATGCATGAGTGAATCCGCGAGAATCCGACTGAATTTTGTCTTGCAAGATCGAAAGGTATTTGATTTTGTCTATATTACACTGTCATATAAACCTTGGACTTGAGCTGCGTTTTCTATTTGACGTGCCGATGAATTTGTTTTATTGGTACACTTTTGTCATTACTTTGTTATAGATATGGATAGCTTGGGATTTGTATGTGCATTAACATTAGCTCTGAATTATTCATTTACCATTTGTATGTTTGTCTTATTTTATTATGTGTGTGCTTTTCTTATGGACAAGCAAAGAGATGGTTTGGGGGAGTTTGATGAGTCATATTTATATACATTAATACGCCTCCCCCTAATCGCTTTTTGTATAGATTTTGTGCTAAATTATGTCTTTTAAATGCCATTTATGTTAGAATGATGTTACTGCCTCTATTTGGTGTTTAATGCAAGAAAGTTGCATTTGTGGAGCAAAAGAATGAAATGGAACACTGCGGAATGGCATAAAATAACACACGAAGCATGGCACAGAAATCTAGAGGAAGAGAAGAGAAGATAACGCGAAGAAGCAATGAGAAGAATGAATACTCAATCGAATTCACCAATACTCAATCGAGTATCTGCATACAATTAAGAAGAATTTAAATGACGAGAGTTGATAGTCCAGAGAAGTGCATGCATACTCGATCGAGTATGCCAATACTCGATCGAGTATTCGATAGGCCAAACTCCGTCTTTTGCGAGGACTTTCCTATTTCGGTTTAACCTTTACTATAAATAACAAACTCGTAGGCTATTGTAGGTTAGGATTTTATTACGTATTTTTACCCTAGAAACTCTCTAAAAACTCATTAGATTAGTTCAATTTCATTATTATTGCTTTCGAATCTACGCCTTTGAATTACGGTACTCTTTAATCTTTCCTTAGTTATTTTTAATTCAAGTTCCAAGTTTCTTTAATTAATCTTATGTTCATCTTTCTTATGTCTTTAATTATGTCTTTCATTCATCCTATTGTTGTTAGATTCGTTAGTATGTATAGCTAATTTGTTAATCTAGGGTGAATGGGGATTTAGGTTGTTAGAAGGGGTTTATATTAATGAGTTAATTGTTAAATTGCTTTGTATTTTTGTTTAATTGTTGTCTTAAACCTAATTGATTAGTTACTGGGCAGGATTAGTTGATTAGTCTCGCAAACTAGGATGTTCACCGACCGGGTTAAGACTAGTATAGGCTAAAACAATTAAATAGAACTAGTCTAATGATAGCGACCGCATGTTAAATTAGATCTAAAGGACATATTAGAATCGATCGATCATATGGACTTAAACAACATAATTTCTCAATTAATTAGTTAAATTACACCCCTGGATAACTGACCTAGTGAACTTGATCCCTAGACTCTTTTAATATATTTGAATTCATCTTTTATTTATCTTGCAATTAGTTTTAGTTAAATAATCAACAATTTAAAACCTGTGACTTTTAAGACAGACTTAGACATTAACAAACTGAATAATTACACCGCCTCCCTGAGGATTCGACTCTACTTACCGCTAGCTATTATTAGTAGAAATCTAGGTTTATTTTGATATAGGTGATACGACTTTAGCCTTGTCATGTACAAGAGACTGGTCAATGCTGAAGAGAATGCGAAGTCACTACACGAGAGGCTGGACTTTGCTGAAGCGCATATGAAATTCATCACGGCTGAACGAGACAGCATTGCCCGGCAAGTTGAAGCAAATAAACAAAAGAAATACACAGAGGCTGATATGGACCGTCAATTCCTCACTGGCGTTACAGCTTTAAGAGAGTCGTATGCTCTTGTCCACGGTCCAAATAGTGAAAATTAGCCAACAGTGGACAAGGCTATGGAGCTAAAGAACGATTACAAGAAACATCTTAGGGACAAATTGCTCAAGGGTGAGAGTAGTGTGTAGGGCTCTGTTTGCAATAGACAAACAAGGGAATAAGAACTTTAATGTTAATTTATTTAGAATTATATTGCTGTTGTTAAATTAAGAAACATTTGCTGTTTATTTCGTATCTGTAGAAATATATGTGCAGTTTATTTTGAATGTCCTCTAGTTTAATCCCATCCCCATAAAGGGTTTACACTGCCCCTCTAGGGTGTCTTTTGGTCTTGCGTCCGTTCGAATGAGAAATAAGGGAAAGGGTTTAGGGTTGGATTAGGCGTATCCGCGGTACGCGGTCCGCCTAATCCAACCCTAAACCCTTTCCCGTCCTAATTTTAGGACACCAGGCCCCCTAGTTTTAATCTCGTCCCATTGATGAATACATTAATACATCCAAAGTTATTCCAAAATGTAATTTGGTTTAACAAGAAATATTAATGTAATTTATTATGTCTTTTCAGAACAAAGTTTACGTACCTTTACTGTAAACATAATGTACTGTGACAAAAATCGAATTGTAAGTATATGACTTTAAGAATGTTGTTATTGTATAACATGGATGTTTATCCTTGTATCAAAAATTGGCATCCTCCATTTCGTCATTCTCATCATCATCAACAGATTCATCTTCTTCCTCGTCTTCATCTTCATGGTGATATTTGGTAAATATGCATCAGAATATAAATTAACTATTAGATTTTACATGGAGAAAATTGCTACATAAATAACTAAATTAATATACATTTAATGTTATCCAAACGTACATTGCTCAAATTCTTCGATTTTTACTTAAAAAAGGGGTTTACTCTGCCCCTCTAGGGTGTCTTTTGGTCTTGCGGTCGTTCGAATGTGAAATAAGGGAAAGGATTTAGGGTTGGATTAGGCAGATCTACGGTAGTCGTGGATCCACCTAATCCAGCCCTAAACCCATTCCCGTCCTAATTTTAGGACACCCGGGCCCCTTGTTTTAATCTCGTCCCCAAAAAAGGGTTCACTCTGCTTACTTAAGAGAGACTAATTGATAATTAATAATCCCCCTAGTTGAATTGAAGAATTACTAAAAAAAATTAATACGAGTAACAAATATCACAAGTAAAAATTAATTAATGATTACTAGTTACTCATGATATTTGACTCATTTGAGTTTAAGACAGATATGCTTACTTAAAGAGACTAATTGACAATTAATAATGAGAGACTAATTGATAATTAATAATGCTTGTGTATACGGTGCATTTATTTTGGCGCTCATATAATTTGTTTTTTTCTTGCTCTTCCTGAAGAAACCGTCAATTTCTTGAGTTATACTAAGGTATTTTCTATTCAATTTCGACCTCTTTTTCTTAATTAATTTAGTCTTCGTTGAGTCTCTAGCTTAATTCTAACTTAATTTTTATATTGCTTCAATTATTTGTTCAAGAACAGTATACTTTTGATGTTTTGATTTTACGTATTTATATTGTTTCAATTATAGGAATACATTCGTGTTCTTCTTGCTCAATTGTAAACTTGATTTTACGTATTTATACTGTTGCGCATTTAGTTTGTATTTAATGTTATTTTAGGATTTTTATCTCAATTGATTACTTATTATGTGCATCCAGCATAAATTTATGTGCCTGTTGTTTTTAATTTTGAAATTGTCATGAATAAACTGAAAGTACATTTTGTTTGTTACTGATGTACATTTTGTATATTTAGTTGAATTTGTGATTATAGGTTGTTGTTTTGTAGGATCATTTAACAATTACAGACTATGGAGGGGAAAGAAAAAAATTCTCTAAAACGCAGAAAAGTTCGTTTTGTTTTGGGACCAGATGAAAGTCGAACTGATATTACAACCAATGTTCAATCAAACGTTATTGAAAATGAAGGCAAAATTGGCAGAAAGCGTAAATCGGAGTCATCTTCGAGTAAATGCAAATCTATATTAGTTTTTTCAAAGAAGATCAATGAAGAAAATGATGACATAAAAGAAAAAGTTCCTGTGAATAAAAGAAGTCGTGAAAAGAGTAATGTTAGCAAGAAACGACTATTGCCTTCCAAGTGTAAGGAGAAGTTTGATTTCTCTTCATTTAAGAGTGCATATACTAGAATGTCTCATACGGGATTGGTAGAGGTTATTGAACATCTATCATATGAACAATGGTGTGTACTAGACAAAATAGGGTTTAGTGGCCTGTTTTGGTTAAGGGTTCGGTCAATTCTCTTAAAACTTGGGTATTGGTTACTTAAGTAGTATAACCCCATACCAAAACTCTCTTAATCTTCCAGATTGCCAAAAACTGTTCCTGAAGGTTTCTTATGTTAGATCAACTTTTGGATTTCCAATGGGCTATAAAACAGTTGAACTGTCGAGAACTCACACTGAATCAAAACACTTTCAAAATTTGTATGGCAAATGGAAACAACAATTTGGTATAAAAGATGGACAAGTTCCACTCAAGACACTTGAGAATTGGTTGATAAATAACGATGTTGGTGGTGATAACTTTAAGGTTAACTTTGGTGTCGTAGCTGTTTCTTTGCTAATGAGGAACACCAAAAAGCCTTTGGTTAATCATCATGTGAGAAATCATTGATGAATGTTGAAGAAATAAAAGATTACAATTGGTGTGCCTTTTTGTTAAGAAGTGTGCAGGAAAGCAAAATTGAATGGCAGGAAAAAGAGATTCACTTTGGCGGCCCTCTATTGTTTTTGGAGGTAAGAAATCTCCAAATATATATTGTCAATTGATATACCAATTAACGTTGCAAGAAATATTTTCCTGTTCTTCTAATGAATTTACGGTTTTTTTTGCAGCTTGTTTATGTTGATCGTTGTTGCTCATATCGAACGAAAAGTTGATAGAGACTATTATACCCTGGTAGGTTGGACTAGTAGTTTGCTGTCAACCAGAGAGAAAGACGAAATGAAAAGTGGTATGTATGGAAATGGTAAGTTAGAAGAACCAATTGAGGAGGTGGTTGACAACACAGTTGTCAAATCAGTGTATGAGACAAAGAAAGTGAACGTTGAGGATTATATTAGTGATCTTGCAAAATGTATAACTAGTTTAGCTCAAAGCATATCACCTGTCAAGGCTAAGATAGAAAATGGAGCATCAATAATTAAGGAGAACAAGACTGTTAAGAAGCTTTGTGATCATGCATTTAGTTTACTCAATTTACCAAATGATCACACCTCCACTAATAGTGAGAGTTCTGATGGTAGTGATGTTGTTGATATAGCAGATGGTTCTGCTCCGACTGATCTTAGCAATCATCCTTTGGTTGTTGAAGCTTTGAACAATGTAAACATAGCTTCCACAAATAGTATCCCGTTTGAAAGGATGTCAATGAAGAGGAGGATTTTTCATACATTCAGAAAGGTAAATATGTTTGCGATATATTTAGTTTGCTGGATATATTTTACTGAAGATGTGAATTTGATCTGTTGAGTATGTACATTAAACTTGTATGTGATGTTCATTCATCCCAAGGCCTATGTGTTTAGGGTGTACTGGGGCTTTGATTTCAATATTAATGTAAAGGGGAGGATTTTTTATACATATAGAAAATCTAAATATGTTTAACGTATTTTATGTTATATTTTGTTTACTTTTAGCTTACACACATTTTTTTTAAATTTGATGCATTTCGACTATTTCAGAAGCCTCTTCCATTCAAAAAAGACATTAAACCTATTGAGGAAGTTGAAGATGGGAAGAATGATGAACACAAAGTTGAAATAGGTCAAGTTGGGAATGAAAAAAACAAGAAAGAGGTGTCAAAAGGGGAGTCTGAGGAAAACAACAAGTCTGATGATAACAAGGATGTGAAGGATGTTTCCAACTGCCTCTATGTTGACAGTAACAAGGAGGATGAGAAAGAAGCCGATACAGAAAATCTTGTAGATAACGTTGTATCTAGCATGTTCTCTGAAGATTATTGTAACGAACCCGAGCCAAGTAATCCCGAACCGAGCTTAGATAATTGTGCTGAAATTGATTTACTAAGAGGGGACACTGACCCATGTAAATAGCCCATCTGAGCTTCAACAGAGTATTGCTGACTACGTCTAATACAGTGACGGATAAGGCACCCTTCTTGCTCATTACATTTCTTATGTTGTAATGTACATTT
>VHZZ01005602.1:52798-63306 GCA_009801015.1 Silene noctiflora
ATAAAAGAATCATCCCTTACGTATTCTTCTTTGAGATTTATTAATGATACTCAAATAATGTGACCGCACTATTGTTGAGGACACTTACTCCAACACTTTTTCAACTGGATTCTTCCCCTCTTTTTATAATTCACGCTCTTAAAGATTTTGGGAATAACCTTTTCCGATAACGTCAATTTGATCTTGCGGGTGATTTCTATGATAAGGCATGCCGCCAATTGTGTTTGTTTTTTAGAGCCACAAAAGACCTTGAATTGGACCCTTTAGTGTCTCTTGCTGTTTCTTTAACTTTGAATTTAGCTGTTTGTGCCATTAAGCTTCATGCTTTTGAAGGGGCTCTAAGTTTTCGTTCTCTAGTTTTATACTTTTTCCCTAATAATGTTAAGGTTGTCTTTCAGAAAGCCGTGGCTCTTAGGAAGTTGAATAAGTTTTCAAAGGCGCAAGTCTATTTGAAAATGATATGAGGATTGTGGTAGACGTCTTGGATGAGAATGAGGTCAGGGAAAATGTGTTCTTGTTCTCCTCATATTCAAGAAGTTGGTTTCATACAGAATGTGGTTGAGGCCTACATCGTCGCAATTATATCCTAGTGACTTTGTTTCATCGTTAATTGAGTATATGGATTTGGAATGTAGTAGTGGAGTTTGTAATAATGGTAGTTCGACTAATGCGCCTGTTAGTTTTAATGATGAGCCTATGTATTCTAGGAGTATTAGTGCGTCCTCCGATGCCTTGTATGATATATTTGACTGTCATTCAACCTCCCTAGCTAGCTCAAAACCACCACAACACATCATTACCAACAAAAAAAGTCTCATAATAAACTAAATATATCCTCTCAAGACTATGAGAATTTACTGGATGGAAAAAAATTCCAGTACTTTCACCCGAGGTCCTTGTCATACATGAGGGTTCGTCCCATCACGTCTAAATCCATTCCGACGTGAACTCCCCCGAAAAAATTTCGGGCGAAGCAATAGTTCCCACTTGTTCTCCTATAGCGGAGAAACTTTATAATGATATTGCTGTCAAGCAGATGGAAAGTGTCAACCAGACGGAAAATGTTGAGTTGGTTCAGGAGGAGGTCATTTTATAGGTTGATAAGAAGATACGTCTCAATTATGACTCTCTCTATGCTAGTAAGATCTCATCGGTCCAGCTCATGTTTGAGTTGTAAGGGACCATTTGCTTAGCAAAGGGGGACGCATTGTGGATCACTGCCATAGTAAAGGTCGAAACAGTCGAGCTTTTGCTATTTCGAAGAAACAATCTTTGGTTTATGTCGATGTTTCACCTTCTTTTTGCAGGTATGTTAAGGATAATCATAATACCTCGTAATATCTTGCTCGTGTCTTGTTGTACAAGAATGTAATCTCTGTCTCTTTTATATTATCTTTTGTATCATTTTTTTTTTATCTTTTGTTTTAAACTTTGTATATACTAGGGTTAGTTGTCATGAGTCAGTTGTACTATATATGCCTGTATTTTCTGCTTAATGTAATTAAATCTTTCATAACATTCTTATTCTCTTATATGGTATTGAGCACAACGATTCATCTCTGAAATTTTTCCCTTTCTCGTCTCCAATGGCCGCCCAAAGCTCCACCATCCCAACGCCAATGAACCCAACATCCCTTTCCTCGTTCTCAATCTTAATCAATGCCTCAAACTCACCCCACTGTTCTTCCGTTCATGGTCCACACAATTTTAGGACATCCTCATCGGGTTTAATCTTTTCAAATACGTTAATGGAACGTATACCTGCCCTCCGGTCACCCTCACCAATGCTGAAGAGAAATAAATTCCTAACCCCGCTTATATTAATTGGGTTCTTCAGGATCGTCTTATCAAAGGCTCTCCTCTTGTCACGATAGACCCGTTTATCACTCATCTCCTTCTCAATGTCAAAACGTCTAATGCTGTTTGGACCATTCTCATCAGTACATACGCCAATACTTCTCGTGGGCATATTCTACAGATCAAAGTTCGTCTTCGTTTTATCTCCAAAGCCAATCGGTCAACCACCGATTATATACAGGATATTAAGTCATGCACAAATAAGCTCGCGCATATGGGTAAGCCGATGGATGATGGGGATATCATCGCTCAGGTAATCCATGGTCTTGACAACAATTCCTATGAGCCCATCATAGATGCAGTACGTGCCCGTGATACCTTAATTAATTTTGATGCTTTTCGTGAGAAATTTTTGAACCATGACCTCACTTCCATACCTGACTCCACTACTCCGACTACCCCGTGTACTGACTTACCTACCTCCGTTCACTATGACCAGTCCTACCCCCGCAAATTTCCTAAGCCAAGCAGCTCTCATGGCTTGCTTCCACGACCCACCACCCCTGCCATGGTCCCCTACACCACCGTCCCTGCCTCGTCCACCTTTTCTAATACCCCTGCTCCTTTTAAAGAAAAGTTTCAGTGGTGCAAACACCAAGAGCACTATGTTGAAATATGCAGGGATATTAAGCATCACTTTTCCAATGTCCCCTGTAAATAACCGCCGTCCCAACTACCAGCCACAAGCCAACAATGTGATGTCAAACACCCCTACCGATCCCCATACCTATCTTCTTGATAATGGTGCAACGCATCACATAACTAATTATCTCAATACTCTCGCTCTTCATAACCCGCATGATGGAGTTGACGATTTAATAATTGAATACGGTTCCTCACTCTCCATTCAGAATATAGGTTATTTCTCTTAATCTACTTCCTCTTATTCTTTACAATTTACTCAAGTTCTCTATGTTCCAACTATTTTTCGCAATACATTTTCTGTTCCTAAATTATGTTCCGACAACAATGCTATGACTGTTTTCTTACCTTCTTCTTGCTTTATTAAGGACATCAAGACCGGTACCATTCTCCTCCAAGGAATTAAACGTGATGGTTTGTTTCTTTGGTGTCTGTGTCCTCCACCACACGCCTACCCGAGTCTGCTGCTTCCCCCCGACATCATCGTTTCAACCATCCATTTTCAAAAATAAATAGTCTTATTAGTAGTATTGCTAATTTTTCCTTTAGATAATTGTAATGCTTGCGATACTAATAAGAGCCACAACCTCCCTTTTTTTTTATCTCGACTTTAAGTACTTCCGCTCTGTTATAATTAATCTATTCTGATGTTTGGTGTTCATCAGTTTTGTCTTATGATAAATTTCAATACTATGTTTTGTTTGTTGACCATTATACAAAATACACATGGCTCTACCCCTTGAAAAAGAAATCTGACACACATGCTACCTTCGTCCGATTCCGTGGTCTTGTCGAAAAATTCTTTAACAAATCAATTTTTCAAGTATATTCTGATAATGGAGTAGAATATCTAAAAATAACTCCTACTCCTGGCTCACATGGTATTTCTCACCCCACCTCTCCCCCATAGCCCGGAACACAACGGTTATGCCGAAATAAGACATCGACATATTGTTGAAAGTGGTCTCTCTTTATTGACCCACGACAATATTCCGACCACCCTATGGCCTCACGCCTTCACCACTGCCACCTACCTTATAAATTGTTTGCGTACTCCCACTCTCCATAATGTCTCTCCATTCTTCAAGTTATTTGGTACAAAACCTAATTACTCTAAATTACGAAACTTCAGGTGTTTTATTTATCCTTAGGTTCGACCTTATACTCCTCATAAACTCGCTCCTTGCTCCACTCCTTGTATTTTTGTAGAATATTCCCCATCTCAAAGCGCATACCACTGCCTTGATCCCACTACAAATCGGTTCTATACCTCCCGTCACTTCAAATTTATTGAACATACTTGTGGATGTGGGAAATCGATATCCACGAGGTTTTCAATTTGAAAAAGGAGTCGCTACCGAATTTAAGGGAATTTGGAAACAAAAAGAGATTGGATTCATTGTGAAGGTACGTGATGAAGGTTAAGTCGTCAAACCCTATCAAAAAATATTTATAAATCTAACGAACAACTAGCAAGTGGTAAGTCGGAGTCGATCCATGGGACGGTGTGTTTTGGGTTCTAAGTCTATCTATCTCAATTTATGTAAGTGTCACTATAATTGAGGGTTTTGGGTTTATAAAGTTAAACTAATAAAACGTAAATAAAAGCAATTAAGGAATGTAAGAAATGTAAACAAATGATTAAAAGCACTAGGGTGTCATGAGTTCATAGGGGAAACATGGTATGATCATAGTAATGAATTCGGTAAACGATTGTAGTTGTGTTTGGATCAAGTTAGTTTATGTCTTACAATCCCTAGAGAGACCGGAGCCAAGGTTATAGCTTTACAACACCTACAACGACTTCATTTTCCCTATTAAACTATATGCATGGTCTAATAATCCTTGAGTTGATTATATCTTACAAGTCTTGTTAAAAGGATAAAGAATCATGCTAGGTTGTCAATCAAACATTTCATCAAACATAACATGTGCATAATTTGAAAACACAATATACAAATCATTTATGTGAACTCATTATGCAAAGATCTAAACCCATGGTTACTCCCCTAATCCCCCACTAACCCTAGCAACAAAACTACTCACTACACATCATGATTATTATGCTAACAATGTTGTCATCCATCATAACACAAGTAAACATGATGATTATGCAACGTATTAAATAAAAGATTAACAAGTAAATAAAGAGAGATTAAGAAATTATACCAACAAATAAAGGAAAGGAAGGAAATCTTGAATAAAGATAAAGACTTGTCATTAAACTTCAATAAAAAACCCAAGAAACCCAAATGTAAATAATTGAAGAAGTAAATTGCAAGAACAATATTGAAAGATTGATTATTGAAAGATTAAAGTAATTTGAGGAAAGATTGAAGACTAATCTAATCTAACCTAACCTAATCTAATCTAATCCTCTCTAAGGAAGCTTAACCTAATCTAAGGAGCTTAATCTCCAAATTATTACAAATGAGGTTTATATAACAAGTACAAGATTAGGATTAGGAAGGGTAAAATAGGAATAAGTGGAAAGAGTGAGGCAGATTAGGACCTCCCACGAGTTGCAGAGGGCGTTATGCGAGTTAGGAGCATTAAGGCTGATTCTGGAGCACAACTCAAGCGAGTTGTATCCATCTCGGGCGAGTTGTTGATCAACTTGGGCGAGTTGTATCCATCTCGGGCGAGTTGTTACTCGGCTTGGCAAATAGACCTCAGATCGTAAAATGGGCGCCATTTCCTCATCCAGACTCTTATTTGAATGATTCAAAAGCCTAGAACACTTGATTTTTCGACTCCGTTCCATATATCATATTTTAAGAGCCAAACAAGAAATTATTTGTTTGGGTCCGAGGGATTGTCTCTTGTATTGGCTCCTTTGCCGTCATTGTTGAACCATAACTCATGGGGGGTTAACATCCAAACCATCCCAAATATATCTTTATTGACTAAGGCCTTTAGTCTCGGTCTCCTCGTTGATGCTTGGTCATTGGATGCGATCAATTTACCTCCGAAATGCTCCAATCAAGCAAAGTTAGCGCTCTTCTCCTACCAAAGGCACCAAACCTCTTAGAATAACAATTAGGAAGCTAAAGATAAGAAACGACCCTAATAATCACATAAAAGCACGTGGAACGAGGTTAGTTAGGGGAATAAATGTGCGTGAATACGAGTCGCATCAGTACGTGATGAGAAGTCCGTTAATAAGACACCCACTCCCGTCCGTTACAATAACAGCCTCTACAAGGACTACGATGGCTAAGCGGATAAGACTATGATCGTCTGAAATGAGAGTGCAAAACACCATTTTAATTCTAGCATGTGAGCATAATTTCTAAGTCATTTAATTCATTTGATCTACTTTATCCAAGTGATTTAGCATGTGAGTTGATTTGAACTATACTAAACAAGCATTCCCGACATGGGTTAGAGAGAAGGGAAGCAATTGGGGCACTACTTATTACAACCCAGACGATTCTCGCCGACTCGATATGTAAACAGTTGAATTAAATATACAACTCGATCTAAATACAATTTCTAGACAACACATGACTCACGACACGCCTATCTAGGCATTAAAAATCGTGCCAATGATGGGGCCACAACTCACATAGGGGTTCGTCTTTTGCTTCCTCATTGCTTTTGCACATTCGCTTCATTTTGACTAATTAAACATTACTTATCTAATTACCCAAAACAAAGATTGGCAAAAATTTTTACATGACTTAAATAAAGGACTAACTTAATCCTTATGTATAAATTACATAACTTAAATTACATTACAACACAAATTAATAATAACAAATACAAAGCTGCGATTATAATAATTAACTGAAACACAATAAAGAAACGATGGTTAGTAACGATATAAGCATACTAAAAAAACGAGAAAGACGAGAGAAAGACGGGGTTTTTGGAACCCTCAACTTACATATAAATTAGACACCACTCGGAAACTCGTATGTAAGGTTTGCTAGAAGGTACGTCGTCGACGGTTTTCAATTCAAACAATAACATATTAAATCTTTTAAATTAAACGAAACAAATTATGAAAATTCAAACTTGAATTCGTGGTTTTGGGGCGCTTCGCACAACAGTTTTCAAATCGTTGCTACAGACTCGTTTCTTACAGACTCAGAATCTCGTATGTAAGCTTTGATGAGTTTTGGAGGGTTTTGGGCTCGGAAATGGTGGGATTAAACACTGGGTCGTGGAGGTTGGAATTGGTTTTAAAATCGTGTCAAAATCGGGCTCAAATCGCTTCGCGAATCAAGCTACAAAACGTGTATAAAGTTGTCGCACAATCGCTTTAAAATTCAATTTTTCAAATTAAAAAAAAAAGCTATTAATCGTAAAATTGTCACACATTTTGATTTTCAATTCAAATAAACGGAATCCATTAATGAATGATGTCGATAAATAAACACGTGTCTTATTATCATCGGGTGTTTTACGTGATTTATGTAAATTCCAATATCGACAGATATGGGTATCTACAGGGCTCCCACTTTGTCCGAGCCATGGACAAAGCGACAATCAAAGTATACCCTAAGTCTACTGACCTAGGGATTCCGCGGGTCGTTTATGGTCCATTAGATCTGTGTACATAAGCTCGCCAGCCATAAGCAGAGATCATACCTGAACATCTGGTTCTGGACACGTGAAGTTTTGCAAAAAAGATCCCAAATGATTTCCGGCATAAGAGCTAGACGGGTGTGAGATCCCCAACTAAAACTTCTAATGGGCATGGGAGCCGGCTTATGAGAATCCCGAGTATAAGAACATCAAGGTGGCGTAAAAATTTCAGATATGAGAATCCAAGACTTTCAAAATGGTGTGAGAACTCGGATATGGGAATCCGAAACTTCATAAATGGTATGGGAACCCGAACATAGGTCCAAAACTTCATAAATGGTATGGGAACCTATATGAATGTATGAGAACCTAAAGGCATGTAATTTTCGGATTTGGGAATTCTGGGTGAAGGTTATATTGTGATTTTGGGCATAAGAACCCGGAGATTTGAGAAGCCAATTGAGATATATGGTAGTTTTGGGCATGAGAGCTCGAGAGGCATTTTCTTTTGTTTTTGTAGGTATAAGAACCTAGGGGTTTGAGAATGGGAACTTAAACTTCATCATTTAATTCTCAAGATCGCTTTTCTGGACCTCTACATTTTGAACCTCATTATGTCATCACTTGTATAAATGGTGGATTGAGCCTTATCCTTAGGCGCCTACGTATCTGTTGTGACGGAATCAAACCCACATCGTAGCTCGGCAAACATTGGCCTCGACATTATGCAGTCCTTACCCAAAACATAGCTTTCCAAAAGGAGGTTGCCGTTATACGTTGGAGATACTTCTCCCATGATGTCACTTACTTGAGTTATATATACATTAGTTCACTAAAGCTCGAAACGGAGATTTCCAAAAAGAGGTTGCCGTTATACATTGGAGATACTTCTCCCATACTGTCACTCACTTAAGTTAATAGTTTTCATAATCATAGCCCACTTGAACTGCAATTCTACATCATCGGTGCCCAACTTTGAGCAACGTTTCATCATCATTACATCGGTGCCCAACATTGAGCACCGTTACACCCCGCTGGGGAACATTTTCATCAATTCATAGTATGCACCCGTTAGGGAAAATTTTCATTCACGTTGCTCTCTGGTGGGGGAGCGGTTAATCTATATCTTCATCGACATTGACGCTCACTTGAGCTATCATGGTGGGGAAGCTTCATTTCTTTAGTAGTCCGCAGTGGATTACTTTACTTGGTGGAGACTTTTCCGTTCATCGTCATAGTTGTCTCTGGAGCCAAAGACGATTGAGCGGCAGAGCCCCCAGTTGTATTGGGTCTAAAGTCGAAGACTTTAGAGCCCTCAGTTGAAGCGTACCTGCTTAAAATTGAAATACATCGAAGCATAACATACAATTCACATAACGTTATTCCGAACTTTCGAAAATCATAGTAAAAACATGGATGGGCCACTGGCCTGGTCATAAACATTCATTTTGAAAAAAAGGATGAGCAACTGACCCGAGCTTAAATATCATTTGAAAATTATGGAGGAGACAAAGGCTCGAGCTTGAAACATTGAACTGGGTCGTCGACCCGATTTTTGCACATTACTTGAAACTGGATTTTGTTAAAGGCAAACATTTCCGAAAATAATTTTGAAAAACGTTTTTGAAACGTATTTTCGCATACATGGTTAGACACGACTCATGACTCGGACCCGTAATCAAACGTTGACGTAGCTTGCTACTTTCAAACAAATCAGTAAGTGTGTACGACTTTAGTTCGACCACCGACTCGCTAGGGGTATAAATGTAAAAGGGCCATTCTGGAACATAAAATGACTACACAAATCACAAGATATTTGTAATTTGAGACGGGAGAACACGTGACCTAAGAACGGGCTTACTGACTCGATCTCCTAGGCCCACACGACACTTAAACAGTTGAAACATAATGGGTTGTGTAGATACCCGTATCTGTCGATATCGGGATTTATAGAAAACCTGACAAACATCCGAGGATGATAGGACAATGTGTATTGACAATGGACTCCGCTCAATTGTGGGTCGATTTGCGATGTACGTACGGTTTGAGTTTGTTTTAATCGGTTTTATTAATGAAATTAATTTAATTGATTTATTTTATTTATTTGAGATTTTTATTGTCTTAATTTTAATTTAAAATTGTTAATTTGGTTTTATTAAAAATAAAACTAAATGAGATTTATTTTTAAATTTCTAAATGTAATTTCTTAAATTAATTTTAAAGTTTATTTCAAGGTTTTAAGTCGGTTTTAAAATCGTAATTTTATTTTGATTAGAAAAATCAGTTTTTATGACGGTTTTAAAACGGTTCTTCCGCGCGATTTTTGAGACGATTTCAAAGCCCACTCTCTTACCCATAGGTCTTGTGTCCGATTCCCATAATCTACATCTTCCCTTTCGTTTTTCCTTCCTTCACACCGTGACTAACCTAGCCTAAACCACACCTTCAACTAACACCCTTAGCTCACTTTAGCCCGTGTCTAACCCAACAACCGAGCCTAGCCACGACTCTCACCCATTCCTGACCTGCCAACCTCAACCAGACCACTCCCAGTAGCCACAACCCCAGCCATAAACACCCCTAACCAGACCGCACTAAACCCGTTCATCCCTTCCCCTGTTTTGGCGAAAACCCGTATCCATGTTCGAGCCATTGGCTCAAGTCTCACATAGCCTTTGGTCCTTGCTTCCTTCCCAAGCTATCTCTTCTCCATATCTTTCCATATTAACTCTTAACTCAGCCAAATCTCCAAAAAACCGAAGCTTCCTTCACTTCTCAAATTCTTTACCAAAACGAGTTTGTGTTCATACACAAAACTTCCTTCTTTTTATCCATCATGAACCGATGTAAACCTAGCTTTGTTCTCCTATATATACCCTCCCTCAATCACCATTCATAGGGCATGAATAACACAGAAATACACATGAAAAACCAGAGAGAGAAAGAGCAAGAAACACACGAAAAACAGTCCCGAAAACCCGCAAAAGCAAAGCAGTAGCATTAACTTTGAAAATCACCATTAACCACAACAAAACCTCCATTATTCCTTCACAAATTCATCCTCAGCCATCTACGCAAACTGTTGCGCGAGAGGTATAAAACCGCGAATTTGCTTTTTTTAAAACAAACTTTAAAGATCGAAACTTTGTCTTATTTGAAAACCGTCGAAGACGTACCTTCATCCAAACCTGCATTCATCGACCCGGAACGGAGTCCTTCATACATGTAAGTTGAGGGTAAAATAAATTCTGTTTCTCTTGTTAGATTTAATCCAAATAGAAACCATAAACTTCATACTAAATTACTCGGTAAACTATAGAGCGGAAGCGTGACTTATATATAGTCTCCTTAATCTAATGCGCCCATCACCCATTAGAAACTTAATGGGTATCTACACTTAGATAATAGACTGACCCATACTTTTTAAGACGTTTATAAATAATAAGCCCATATAATATATACCGTAGTGGATCACC
>VHZZ01005603.1:2459-14845 GCA_009801015.1 Silene noctiflora
GTTGACTATATAATGTATCATCCCTTATGTATTCTTATTATGAGATTTAAATATGTGATCGCACTACTGTTGAGGACACATACTCCAACATTATCTGTTTTATATGTATGTTGGATGCTATATGTGAGTTGAATGGAAGATGTTTAGAGTGTGTGGTTTATGTGTTGAGAAGTTAAGTTAGTAACATGTGTAGGGTATGTGTTACGATTTATCGTTTTGTTTAAGCATGGGGGTAGTTCGAGCTTGGCATGACTCGACCGAGTGAGGGGAACTCGACCGAGTATGGCACACTTGACCGAGTGGGTAATTGGTGTTTTGAGACAGAATTTCTGGAAGTTTTTTACTCGACCGAGTGTGCGAGGCACTCGATCGAGTGACGTGTACTCGACCGAGTACATAGTGTACACGACCGAGTACGTTTTATTGTAGATCTGGTCAGTGGTTGCACTCGACCGAGTATATATGGGACTCGACCGGGTGGCTTGAATTCGACTGAGTACCCTGTTTTGGGCAGTTGATGTCTTGTTTTGAGTCTTAGGTTATGTACGTACGTTTGTCTGGAGTCTTAAAGCATTACTTTACATATGTGTTGGTCCTGATGCGTAAGTTACCGGATCTTATGACGTGGAGGGTATCACCTTATGATGGGTATGAGTTTGGTAGGGAGGAAATATGATTATACATGGATGTGATGGATAGTGGAAAGAGGAAGTGAATTGACGAGGTTATTGAGGCAAGGAGCACATTTTGTGAGTTGTGGTGAGTGATATAGAGTCGTGGGCCTAATTAAAGTTTTGATACGCGTTTATGGTCGAGTGGTGACATGAGTGGTAAAGTAAGTCTAGGGAATGTGAGAAAGAAAAGTTTGAAATGAGGGATGTGAGAACGAAAGATTAAAACGAGATATATGAATGGGTGTAATTTGGAATCGGTAAGAAGTAATGGAAGTTTATGAGTGTATTTACGTTGTCTAGAGATATACACGAAAAGATACCGTTGTAGAAGGATATAAGGGGATAATACCTGGAGAATTTAGGTTGATTAGTAGTGGAATATGGATTTATAGGCTTGCTATGTTTGGAGATATGGATGATTCGAGGGTGCATATGAATTAAGAGTGATGTTATGCTTAAAGGGGAAAATAGTTAATTGCAAAGTAATCATTGATTGTAGGACTTATTGATAGTGAGTGAGAATGAGTAGCAAAATGAGAGAGATGATCGATGAGCACGAATGAGATGTTTTGATACGAGTTAATGGGATTTGAATTTTGGGAGCAATGAGGGGATACGTGGATACTAATGGACTAAGTAGTGGGACTACTGATTCGGATTCTTATGTGGTGTTGGTAAGTATAATGGAACAGAAAGGGTGAGGTGAGTTGAGTGGCGGTTGACAGGAGTTATGGGACATGAGAAGAATCAAGTATGAGGATGTGAATTACACGGGATGTGAGAGATGACATGATAGTCGAGAGTCTTGAAGAATTAAGGGAGTAAGACTATCGTAGAATGAATACATGGTATGAGACTTTGGTGGGAAGTTGGCTGGAGAATTAAGAGAGTTAATTAATGATTTTCGGTGGTGTTTGGTGGCGACATGAGATACCGTAATGAGCGCTTGGCAACTTGTTATTGTTACTAGCACAACATAGGTGACTTATTAATTAAAGGCAGTACTGGAATCGATATTGAGGTAAAATTTTGTTGGGATGTCTACTGGAGTTGTTGATCGGGGATGGTCCGTAAGGGTAAAAAAGGCTGTTTATAAAAAGGCTTGGGCTAGTATACTTGGAAGCACGTTTGTTAAGCATTGGTTATGTGGTCACATATTTCTACGGATGGTAATTACGTGAATTAGAGAATGTGAAATGCAATGAATGTGATTTTAACCTCGGGTGGGGGATATCCATTATCTAGTGGTAACTTACGTGATCAGGATTGGCTGGGTAGATTTGATTACGGGTTTATGATATGTGTAAGTGATTGTGTGGGGTTCTGATCTCATGAGTAGTAGTATGGTATGACATTCATAAAGTTGTTATCTTGCCCGCGTGTCCCCGATAATAGCGGCAGACGTCACTGATTAGAGGGCCGGTATAAGGGTTTCGACGGCCGGCGAGGGTGTAGGGCAGGGCCGAGAGGCGGTAGAGAGGGAAGGAGAATGAGGGAGAAGAAATGGTGGTAAATAGACAGCGGCAACTGGCGATGGGACATATATAAGTGGTCGTCGGTGGTCCTGGGTGTTCATCATGTGGCTGGAGGTGGGCAGGAAAGAGGGGTCGTAGGGGTTGTCAAAGGTGGCAGTGGTGGGGGTGAAAGTGTTAACGTGAAGTGTTGCTTTTTTTTTTTTTTTATCTATTTATTTATTTGTACATTGTAAATGTAGTACATTTGTTTTACGAATGGAGTTTTTTTTTTTATATAAAAATTATTTTTGGTAAGAAAGGTAGTTAACAATGGTGGTTGATAACGGTGATGTGTGAGAAATTAGAGGAGATATGAATTAAGAGATAAGCTAGAGAAAAATTAGAGAGGGGAAATGGGAGGGGTATAATCGTCAATATTGTACTGTAATGAGTAAAATGTGTACTGCGAAAATCGACACCCAATTAAAAATAAGCAATATGGATTACTCCTAATCCTTCCCTCCAAAATACTAAACTGTGGGCCATTAAAGGTACATTACATTAGTTTTCTGAAATTTCTACATTACATAGCATTTCTTACAAACAACTTTTACATTACTTAAATTACAAATTGGGATTTCTAGATCAATAAAAGTACAACCCTTAATAAAAAGTTTGAAATTAAACTTACAATCTTTAAATTTAAATTTTGAAGACTACAAAATGAAATCAACTTTAGATTTGCATGTGGGTTTTCCTTCATTGTCAATAATCCTAACTGTAAAATTAAGAGGACACACAAGTGGAAGATCATAATGAAATTTGGCACCAAATTAGAACCAAAATTTGTTGTTTTGCGCCATTTTGAACATTTCAGAATATGTTACTACTTCTGAAATATATAGATGGGAAACCAACCAGAGGTACAATGTTAGAGGTGGCTCAGTAATATAGTGTAACCAGGAAAGCTATCACTAATTTATGGAATGATGCAAAGCAACAAAGAGATGCAGGGGAACTAATTAATGTGAATAACAAGCTAAAGAGAAGGAAAGGAACTAACAAGATAAACTTTAATGCTGCAAAGTTCATTCAAAAACATTGACTACAGACTCAGAACTACTTAAAAAAGGGCGGCTGCTGCTATAGATGTAAGTCAAGCAACTGTGTCAGGGGATTATGGTTGTGTTTATGGTTGTGATTGTGGCTATTGTTATTGTGATGGTAGTGGTGGTGGTGATTATGGTTGTGATTGTGAAGCAATGTTGGGGGATTGACTCACCCTCATTATTGCTCCTTGTGACTCCCACCGCAAGGAGGATGCGCACGTTAAGGATCTGGGTACGCTCGCTGCAGTGAGTGGGGCTTTTGACGTTCAGTACTGCAGTCGGACATCAGCGGGGGTTGTTTACTCGCTGCGGTGAGAGCCAGGCCTTACTCGCTGCGCTGAGACCCGTTGGTGTTCCACGCTGCGGTTCGGACACAAGTTACTATGGAGTTGCGGAGATGGAGAATGGTGTTGGAGTTGTTTTTGGTTTATTGTATATGATTGAATCTTTTGTGCTTGTGATTAATTGTATGATTGTTACTGACCTTGTTGTGGTTTGTAAATGACTGATTTAGCACCTCGAACAGAAAGGACGTGGTGCGCCAATACTGTGATCCATTTAATTTGATATTTCCGGCAAATGGTGAGTAGTGAGTCATAGCATGTGATGATTTGCATAGCTTGTATGCGGGATTGGATAGTCACCGACCGAGAGAGTCACTTAGTTATAGCTGCCACTGGTTTAAATGACATTATGATTATATTTATTTATGGACGTACTTTGGAGTTTTTGGATTGGAATTGTAATCGTATTGTCTTTCGATTTTAATAAACAACTTATAATTAATATTTCGTTATGGTCTATTTGATATGTACTACATCGGTCAACCGAGATGGTAACACCCTTATTACTAGGGAAGGTCTTGCTAAAGGCCCATTCGTAAATGAGGGTGTTACAAGGTTCATAAGGTATGTGTGTATACTAGAATACCTAATCCCGAAGTGTCCCTTAAGGCGGTTCATCCCAACCTTCCGTTATGGATTAAGGTACGCTTCCTCATCTACTATTTACCGAATAATTTAGTATGAAATTATTAACCTTTAGCCGAATTATTAAATCTAACAACCCCGACCTATTCTCGCTAAATATCAGTAGTCAATACTTCTCAAGTGAGATAAAATATGATTTCATGATTAATAAAACTTTTATAACTTGGTTGTGTTCCAATGTTTGACTGCTATGTAAAACCATGTTCCGTACCTTTTAATTTAGCCTTGTGATAATTAAGTTGGTGTCTTTTAAGACGTCGTCTTAAGATTAAAACATGTTAAATAACAGTCACTTGGATATAAATGAGACAATTTTTTTGTTATTCTCTACACATTAACTTTTGTCTCATTTACACTATTTCAACCGTTTTAAGTATAGGACAGTTATACTCACCTTAAACAACGATGATATTTAGTGTTCTTAAGTCCACTCTAAAATATTATTCTCGACTGTGGAATTACAACTCTTTTTTCACAAATTCTTATTTAAGACTATGATATTTAGTTTATGGATAAAACAGACCAATTATTATCCATTTGCATAAATGAGAAAAAAATAACATCTATAAAATAATAAAAATTTATTTCATCTAACTAATGATATAACCCGTTTATTACAAAATGAATACCTTTGGTTGTATAGAAACTGCAACTATTATTTTTTACAATTAAGATCCTTTCAATTTCCTCTCATAAACTAATTTAATAATATTTTTCCCCTTTACACTCTATTAACTCTTTATTTTTATACATAAATTTTAAGTTCGATGTAGGCATAATACAACTTAGATCGTTGAAAGAAAATGAACTCTTCATTTGTTAAACTGCTGAAGGTTGTCAAACTTTAGAAAATTGACTAGGAGGTGTAGGATTTTATAGATGCGAAAGCAGAATTTCAGGAAACAATTTCCTAACATCTATCCTAGAATCACATGCATAAGATAATATGAATCATAATAAAAGGCGAAAAAAACATTTACCTCTTGAAGTGTAGATTCCAAGATATGATTGTAAGTGGGGAACTGTCCCTCTCAATCTTTAACCCACAAGGTAGCTTAGGCATTCCTTATGAATATACCACTTATCAAGAAACTCTTCTTGATTGTTATCCTTCTAGTGTTCCCAACAATGAGGATGAGGTTCTCAAATGGATGAATGCTCAAAACCGAATGTCGAAGCCAGTTGCTGGAAGAGTGAATGTTCAAGCATGGGCCGATGATTACAAGTCTGGATCTAAGATCGAGTCAGAGTCTACGTCCGAGTCTTTGGCTTTCTTTCCCATAGTTTTTATAGTGTCCATTTTTTTTTCATTTACATTCCTAGTGACAACCTGGGGGCTGTCCCACGAGTCACATGTCTTCTCATGTTAAATTTATTCATCGTTTCAATAAAAGAACAACTATTAATCCACATACTTCTCTTCTTTCCTATTTCCTGTGATGACAAGAATTGGTTTGAAACATTTTAAAATGAATGACCAAACATACCGAGTCAATGTGAGTATACTTAAGTGAAGTTTCTTTCTGAGTGGTGAAAGATTCGAAACTCTATGTCCATTTTTTTTATCTATTCCATGTCTAGAAATAAAAACCTCGTTGTAACCCAGTTTAGGACGAGCATATCTCAAGATATTCTAGGACGAATGTAAACCGTCTCCCTTATTAATGTTCCATGACGGAAGGCAAGCCCGTTCCCCACAATACACAACCCATTTACAAAGGACCAACCTATCTAACACATGAGGTGTTAGTCTGACCCAAATCCATGATAGCAAGTCATCATCGAATTCAAAGGCAGATCCAAAAGCCACGAGCCAAAGAAGAAAGGCTCAATGAAGCAAAGTCAATGCCAATATCAAAAGACAAATTCCAAAGCAAACCAAAGGGATAGAACCCGAAACTAAGCGAGATAGATTCCGGACTAATAATCTGAGTTCAATCAAGAAATCAAATGCCGAATCCTGAAATCAAATGCCAAAGTCTAAAGAGAAATCCCGAAACCAGATGCAAATAGTCAATGGCAGAACCTTAAGCTGAAGATTCCAGAGTGTCAGCTATTACCGCCATATAGCCTGTCGCACACCATAAGTCCTTCTCGAGACCGTTACAGGGAGATAATTAAGAAATTTGAGAATCCTCTCAAGCTTGTCACATATACCCAACCTTTAGGGCCAGGACATGGAAACTTGATCCCACGTCATTTAACCTACCATTTTTTTTGTGCTCAGGCTACATCAAGCCCGAGACCCCATTTCCAAGCCACATTACAAACCATAACTCATCTAGCCTTAACTCCACAAAAACAAGATCCAGAGATTTGTTGATTCAATGCCTCTTACTTCCAAGCTCTACACTCCGAAATATCCAAGCCATTTTCACCTTTACCCAGACACGGAGTCTTGAAATACTTTGGTACCCAGAAGGGGGCGTAGCCAACCATCCTTAGGGTCCACTTTTGAGTGTGCTCACATGACAAGGAATTTTTTTATAAATCTACCTTAATTCTTTGGTCTATGATCAGGGAAAGAATTATTTCAAATCAATTCTTCGAGTCACTAAAGGAATATACCCTCGTGACCCATGCACTTTAAGGCCCTAACGGCATAGCTTAGGCACACATGCAGAACTACGATCTGGTTTGATTTCACTCCACGTGAATACGTAGGCAGTCTTCCAACAAGGACACAACCACCCCATCCATCAACTTTCGACCTCAATTATCGACCTTTCAACCATCCTAAATATTATAGCCACCCATTTTACCTCTCTATACTGGGGGATCCTTATTTAGGTCGGTTCCCAGTTTCCTTTTACAAAATACCCGAGTTTTCTTCTCATCCTAGAGGCTTCTCTTCCGAGATGTCACCCTTCCTTTATTCCTCCCTTTTATTTTCGAGTCTCATTTGAGTCAAGCTAATGCTCGTTCCAGACAATGTCAAAGGTCTTAGATCGATTCTCCAAGTCATCATGCTTCACTACAACAAACGGTGGCAAAAGATATCCAAGTGAACAGCTGATCCATGGCTCATGCCATACCTTTATACGTCCTCATCACTGGCAGGTCCTCTATCTTAGGAACTGATATGCGTTATCACCCATATTTGGCTAGGGCTGCGCATAGTTAGGCAAAATTTGTCTGAGTCATCCCTGGGTCGCGTCAAAACAAAATTTGTATTACGTACGTCAGTCTATCAGCCTCCGTCCGTAGGGTCTATGTCGTGTCACTCATGTGTCTGAAGCCCATTGGATATGCATAACGCAAATACAATTTTAAAAAAGAAAAGAGTTTCCAAAATTTATTTTTTCTTTTCCATGAGATCACGTGCTAATTGCTTAAGTGCTTTTGTGCTATTTTCCTATTAGATTGTTTGTGTGGCCACTAACCATGCAGGAATTATAAGCTCGCTCCAACTGGGGGCTTCGCCCGAACCCTCATTCTCTCTAGACGCATCCAAAGACTATCAAACTACATTCCTCAGCGGCAGTCAAATCTCTGTCAAGATGTTCCCTTACAGCTTTCGCCGTAAATGCTCAAGGTTCTTCCCCGACGATCAAGATGTTCCCAATCGTTGATATACTCCCCAGCGGATTTCATTTTCCCAGCGAAATTTCAATACTGGCCTACAACCCCTTTCACTTCTTGATACTCCCCAGTGGATCGCAATCCCCCACGAGAGTTCAGTACAGGTCTACAGCCTTTGTACTTCTCGATAAAATAGAGTTCGCTTGAGACCAACGCAAGCTAAATCCTCTCCTCGACGGTTCCTACCAACGTCCTCCCTCCAATATTATTCCCCACAGAGTTTGATAGAAGCTTGCCTTCATCCTTCAGAGTTTTTTAGAAGCTTACCTTCATCCTTCATATGTTTCAAAAGCTTACCTTACGACTTCAGATCCTTCATCCTTTAAAGTCATCAATTGATATAATTCAGATAACCCCTCGGATAATTCAAATTCTTCAGACGTCCTTCCCAAATCATTCAAATACCCTTCAGATACCCTCAAAAATACCCTTCGGCAAGATAACCTTCATATAGTCCTTTATATGCTCTTCGGAAATTCTCTTCAGTTAGCCTTCAAAAACATCTTCGTGTCATCCAGAGGCTTTTCCTCCAGCCTTCCTTTCAGAGGTAGACTCCAGAGTTAGTCTTTAGTGAAGTTAAGAAGTTTCTTTAGAAACCTTGTCATCCCTAAAGCCTTCAGACACCAAGTTATCTTCAGACAAACGAGTTCTTTTCGAAGCGCCTTCAGTCACGTTTCACCCAGGGGTGTTTCAGGTATGATTTCTTCTTATGGTTGGCGAGCTTCCTTACGTAGTCTTTTAGACTTTAAACGACCCTCCCCGAAACTCATCAGACTCTAAAATGTTCCCGACGACAGGTCCCTTATTCAGTTCCCTTGAACCGCCTCGCGTCGCCATTGTCTTCATGTTGTAATCTTCGATTGACCTGAGGGATATATTTGATTTTCGCCTTGTCCAAGCCTTAGTCAAATTGGGGCTATGTAGATACCTCATTTGTGCACCTTTTGCCAAACACCCGATGATGATTGAACCGCATGTTTAATACACGAAGCGTTATTATGACATTCTATTAATTTGATTTCAAAACGATTTCCTAAATAGTCGTGTCAACCCCTTTAATTGTCATCTACGTTCCGATACGGTCGTTTTGGCAGTAATTAGAGTACATTTGGAGTCCGAGTCAAAAACCGTCTTCATTTTCAGAAACCGTCATCATTTTCTCAAAAACTATCTCAAATCTGAGTCGGGATTTTTTTAAGAATCCTAAAATATCTCAAATATTCTTAAGATTTCTAAAATATCTTATTTTGACGAAATAAAGAAAACAAATCCTTTCCAAACTCTGAAAACGCAGAAATATTCGTCACTGAAGGAGAAACACCTCCAGGAGAGGGCGCACAACCTGTTGCACCTCTTCCTAGGCCTGTTTCCAGCAGTGTCCAGATCTTCCTGGATTTCGTTCCGTATTTTGATCCTTCCAAAACTCTCACCTCGTGATTAGTATAAATAGAGGCCTTCGCCTCACATATTCTTCACGCGAGTGTCCGCCCTTTCTCTTCTCTCTCTTTGCATTCTAAGACCACGTGCTATTGCTACGACGCCTACGTGCTTGAGAATTCTCGACCACGTAAGCCTATATTATTCGAGGTACCAGTCACGTTTTGTATTGACCTACCAATTTGACCACTACACCTTAATCAATCTTAATTAATCGTTTTTCTTAAATCCGTTTCAAGGGCATCTTCGATACATTCGTCAAATTAAGTCATTTTTCGCTTCGTAACATGTAATTATGAGGGTGTAAATCTCAGTTCATATTTTATTTTCTGTATTTATTATTATGTAAGAGCCTATGTCTTAAACACGTCATTAACCGCTTTCAAAATCGTAGTTTTTAAACCTTTTTGACGAATCAGCAGGGAAAGACTGTCGAGAATAATCGCATCAGCAGATGCGCCTTCTGGAACAGATGCAGCTTCTGCCGCGCCTCTTCCAGTGGCTGCTTATCTGCTGATGTTGTTCTTCTTCTTCCTCGAGTACTATTTGTTTCGTCCTTTTCGTCTTTATTTCGTTTTCTGTCATAAATTTCCAGTCTTTTATTTATTTTATTAAAGCCTTTCCGACTCAAATCCCTTATAATTCAATATTTGTGGGTTTTTGTCATTTATTTCAAACCCGGGTTTTGATGGTTCGATCTTCCCATATCAAATCATTGAAATTCAATCATTTGTACATGTTTTATGCTTTATGACGATCTCTTATTCATGTTTAATCTGTTAAATCACTTCAATCTCGAGTGTAGTATCAATAATACACTTAAATCAACCAACAAACATTAACAAAATGCGAGTCTGACTTTCACAGTCAGAATCCAATTTGAGAATAGTCGCACAAAGTGATGCGCCTCTTCTAGAGGGCGCAACTCGTGATGTGCCTGTTCTGGGCTGGTTTCTGCCTCTGAACCCGTCTTAATCTGACGAAGCTATTCTAATTAGTTTATAATTAACTATTATTCAAATTATCGCCTTGTGTTCCAGCGCGTTTATTTTATTTTTTTACTTTTTTCTCTAAATCTTTTGACGTGTTTAGGGCATAGATTCATTGTTATTAGTAATATAATTTATTTCTCTTTATTTGTTTACCTTTCTTTTCACATGTAAATGAAGGTAAATATTCACTTTGACTCAACTGTTTGCTAACTTTATGTGTAAACCGACTTAGTTTAATTCACATGCGAGGATTTAATCTATTAATTGTTGCATTGCATGTATATAACTAATGACATATAAAATATAAATGACATTCCCTGAGGCGGGGGGGATTAGGTGTTCTAGTACGAGCTTCTTAATACGTACCTTCATCCGTTACTCAGATATCTGTGAACACAAGTGCTCATTGGCATCGCAAGAGTCATTTTAGACATGGAATTCTAAGGGCGACGAATTTCTTAGTGTTTATGTCACTACATTGTGTCTTGATATAATACGAAGTATTCGAACCGATCCAATTAGTCACAAAAATTGGTGGCGACTCAACAAATGCAGGCTTGCTCAAACCATTCACCAATTTCATGCCTTTCAAATAGGCAACGGCCCATGACGCGCTTTGTCAGCACAAAGTTCCGTGGGAGAAGTACCGCCGCCTCAAACATTACCAACGCGCGGATGCGCGCGACGCGGGTGGCCAATGTCCACAGTTTCGATCAGTGTTTCTTCAAATACACAGGAGGAGAAAAATCGAACCCTTCAACGGCCAGCCGACTAAACAATTTCGAGAAGATACCTCATGTATGAGAGTCGTAGAAAGTAATGTTTCAGCTTCAACAGTCAAATGACGTGGGGCGACATTTACATGACCTTTTGGGATTAAATAAAATTTATCAGTTGTTTGAAAACACATAAACATACGAATCAATCAAGCTCTAGCCAAAGTTATCTTGGTATTNACATGACCTTTTGGGATTAAATAAAATTTATCAGTTGTTTGAAAACACATAAACATACGAATCAATCAAGCTCTAGCCAAAGTTATCTTGGTATTTACCTGCAATAGCCCGACCCCATTGATCACGCTCACATGCCATAGCCCACGCTAGGGTATTGCCAGTAGTAGGTCTAGTAGTTACCAAAAGAACTAAATTTGCATTGGCAATGCCCTCTGAAAAGAGAAGAAAAGATTATGAAAAAAATACAATGGTAATTGTGTGACCGCGGCAAATAGAAAGGGAAAAAGAACCTTCAACATATTCTCTTGGAAGTTGTACACCTCCATCTTGTCCATAAGCAAGGTACCTACTCAACCGCAATTTGCCTCTAATATGCTTAACATCTAAAGCTCTCTTAGACCAGTCTGCAGTCTGTCCTAGTGCCTGTCCATTCATAGGTAAACTTCAGTTATTTAAATAGTGAATTAGAGACTAATAAGAGACACTTTAAGCTTCCAACAAACATGTTCGTTCAATTTACATTTTCTATCCTTTCATGTTAGTTCGTCATGATTGCTCACAATGCGAAACCAGGACATTGCTTTCAAAATAAGCATAAATTAGCAATGCCATTCTCAACCAACCTAAAAGTAACTCCTATTATGTGTTACCCACATGCGAGTGTTCCACAATACAATAGGTTGATGGTTTATCACTTTATATACCGAGGAATTGCTCCTCTCGATGTCAATCGAAAACCCAATTAGTACCTTACATATTCTAATCAAATATCATCAACATGGATATATTTTTTCGACATATCATGTAAAAATGAAATTCTCTAAATAGTACTTCAATAAGTACTGTGGTATTCGTGAACTTTTAAACCCCGAATATCGCAGTAAAGCCGACAATTACATACTGCCATATAACGAAATCACTAATAACTGCTTTGTTTATATGCTCTAACCCCCTAGATTAGCTCTATTTTGCATGTCATTTAGCACTTATCTTAGTGTTTATGAGCTAATATTGTATTTCTAGTTGCATTTGCTTGTCTTAACATGTTTGTAGATAATCAAGCTTTTAGAAGCTAAATTCTACTAAGTATGCAAGGCTAGAGTACAAGGGCTAAGTCAAGAGCAAGTATTGGACTAAGTGTGGAATTTTGCATGGTTTTTTTCATGAAGAATTATTGGATTAATGTGGAAATG
>VHZZ01005603.1:20226-31316 GCA_009801015.1 Silene noctiflora
TATAAATCCAAATCAAATCAATTACGATCATTTCTACCAAGGTAAAATTCACCCCATAGCAACTAGTTAATAACCACCGTACTCCCTGTGGATTCAACCCCTACTACTACATTAACTTGTGTTACTAGGGAATTTTTTTTTGATAGGTTGGCGATGACCTCTTCAATCACCCAGATCAAGGAAAAAAGTAGGATTCTAAATTGAAGTATAAATTAACTCAATAATAATTAAATCGTACTGAATTAAAAGAGAATCCGCTTCAAATTCTATGACAAATTAAGCTCAAATGATTAAACGAAGAACAACCAACATCATAATCAGAACAAAATGGTTTAAACCTGATAGTCGAATCTTTCTATCGTAATCATAATCATTGTTGTCATCGCTATCATCAGCAGCGTCGTCATCGGCATCATCATCACCATCATATATCATCGTTGTATCGGCATAGTGGTGTGATATTGAAGGGAGAAAAGATCTTAAGAGTTAAATTAATGAATAGGTGAGGAAGTGAACTTAAGAGACGACGAGATGGAGGAAGTGAGATTGAGTGAATGAGAGACGAGACGGGATCTTGATGAGAAAATTGAAAGTTGTGTTTGTGAGGAGGGGAACTGATGACTTGATGAGTTGCTTAGATGCAAGAATTGTTCGTAAGGCGTGCACTATTACTAAGAGATGTACTATTCATAAGAAACTCTTTGGGGAAACTTCATGCCTTTTAAGAGTAAAGGATATAGTAAAAATAACCGTTTTTCTAAAAGTAAACTTTATTTATGTGGACATGGGCCACCCGCGCGTTGGTAGATGTTTGAGGCAACGACACTTCTCCTACGGAACTTTTCGTTGACAAAGCACGTCATGGTCTGTTACCGATTTGTAAGTCATGAAACCGGTGAATGGTTTGAACAAGCCTGAATTTGTGGAGTGACCTCCAATTTTTGTGGATAATTGGATCCGTTCGAATACTCCGTATCATGTCAAGACACAAAGTAGTGACATAGACACTAAGAAATTCGTCGCSCTTAGCATTCCATGTCTARAATGACTCTCGYGATGCCAATGAACACTGGTGTTCACAGATATCWGAGTAAGGGGTGAGGGTACGTATTAGGAAGCTCATACTAGAACACTTAATCTCGCCCGCCTCGATAGCTGCCTCTACTAATGATCAGGGAATGTCATTTATATTTGATATGTCATTAGTTATATGCATGCAATGCAACAAGTAATTGATTAGTCCTAACATGTGAATTAAACTAAGTCGGTTAATATATAAAGTTAGAAAGCAATTAAGTCAAAGTTGATATTTTACATTCATTACATGTGAAAAAACCATATAAATAAATCATACAAGACGAGATAAATTACAAGGAAATAAAGTTACAAAAGGTTACATGAATCTATGCCAAAAATACGCCTTAAAAGAAATAAAAGAATTAAATAAAAGAATGAAGAAAATAAACAAATACGTCGAAACAGTGAAAATACAATTAGTAGTTAGTTATAAGCTAATTAGGATGACTACGTCAGAATGAGACGAATTCAGAAGTAGAAGCTAGCCCAGAACAGGCGCAACACGTGTTGCGCCCTCTAGAAGAGGCGTATCACCTTGTGCGACTGTTCTTGAGTTGGACTCTGACTGTGAAAGTCAGACTCAAGTTTTGGTTAATGTTCCTTGGTTAATTTAATGGTATTAATTGACATTGAACTCGAAATTGAAGTGTTTTAATAGTTTACATACATATGAAAGATCGTCGTAAAACAGAAAACATGTATCAAAGTCGAATTTTAATGATTCAATATGGGAAAATCGAACCATTGAAAATCCGGGTTGAATGAATGACAAAAAACCGCAAATATTGGATTATAAGAGATTTAAGTCGAAGAAACAATTTTAAATAATTTGGAAACTGGAATTTACTTAAGAAACGAATTAAAATAATAAACAAGACGAAACAATTGGTACTCGAGGAATAAGAAGAAAAGCAGCAGCAGATAAGCAGCCCCTGGAAGAGCTACAGCAGATGCTGCGACTATTCCAGAAGGCACAACTGTTGTTGCGTTTCTTCTCGACAGTCTTTCCCTGCTGATCCGTCAAAAAGGTTTGAAAACTCGAGATTTTGAAAGCATGTTTACGGCATCGATCCTTGCATAATTATAAATATATAAATAAAATACAAATGGGATTTACACCCTCGGACTTACATGTTGCGAAGCGAAAAACGACTTAATTCGACGAATGTAATGAAGATGCCCTTAAAAAGGATATTAGAAAACAAATTGATTGATTAAATTGATTGATTAAGGTGTAGTGGTCAAATTAGTAGGCCTATGAAAACGTGACTGGTACCTAGAATGATCTAGGCTTACGTGATCGAGAACGCTCAAGCACGTAGGCGTCGTAGTAAAAGCACGTGGTCTTAGAATGCAAAGAGAGAAGAGAAGGGGCGGACACTCGCGTGAATAATATGTGAGGCGGGGGCCTCTATTTATACTAATCACGAGGTGGGAGTTTTGGAAAGATTAAAATACGGAAAGAATCCGCGAAGATCTGGACGCAGCTGGAAACAAGCCCAGAAAGAGGCGCAGCAGGTTGTGCGCCCTCTCTTGGAGTTGTTTCTCCACTAGCAACGGAGATTTCCGCGTTTTCAAAATTTGGAAAGGATTTGTTTTCCTTATTCCGTCAAAATAAGATATTTTCGAAATCTTAAGAATATTTGAAATATTTTAGGATTATTAAAAATATCCTGACTCAGATTTGAGACGAGTTTTGAGAAAATGACAACGGTTTCTGAATATGAAGACGATTTTTGACCCGGACTCCAAATGTACCCTAATTACTGCCAAAACGACCGTATCGGGGCATAGATGACAATGAAGGGGTTGACATGACTATTTAGGAAATCGTTTGACGTCAAATTAATAGAATGTCGTAATAACGCTTCGTATGTTAAACATGCGGTCCAATCATCATCGAGTGTTTGGCGAGGGGTGTAGAAACAAGGCATCTAGAGAGCCCCCACTTTGACTAAGGCTTGAACAAGGCGAAAGTCAAAGTATAGCCCTCAGCTCAATCGAAGATTACAACCTGAATATTTTGGCGACGCGAGGCGGTTCAAGGGGACTGAACCAGGGACCTGCCGTCGGGAACATTTTAGAGTCTGTCGACTTACGGGGTGGGTCGTTTAAAGTCCAATAGACTACATGGGAAAGCTCGCCAGCCATAAGAAGAAATCATACCTGAAACCTTCTGTAGGGCGACTTATAAAACTGATGTAGGATTGTAGATGGTGGGACGTCAGTTTTACCGAGCACAGGATGTCGATAATGGGATGTCGGTATAACACGGGATAGAATTGTAAATATCAGGATGGTGGGATGATGGGATGTCAGTTTTACCTAATATAGGATATGATAGTGGGATGTCAGCTTTTCCCGATGTAGGATCTGATAGTGCGATGTCAGTTTACCAGATGTAGAATTTCGATAGAATAGGTTTGAAGCTTGAATCTACTTGCGTCGGTTTGGAAGAAAATTGTCTGCAAAAGTTGATAAATGTTTGTTAAAAAAAAGAAAGCATGTAACCTGTGGGGGAGTAGAATTGATCCTGGCGAGAAACGTCATGCCTATAGAAGGTAATTTATGAAAAATACCTCGAAACACACAGAAAAACATTTCGAATAACGAATAAAGGGTAGGACCCACGTGTAACAAACTCGTAATGACTTGAGACGAGAAATCTTGCTGGGGAAATGGGGCAACATGAGTTGCGATCTCAGGAAAGGACGCATCAGGTGCTGCGTTTCTTCTCGAGTTCGTCCAGGTTAAATAAAACTGTAATTTTAGCGCGATACATTGCTCATTTGCACTTTGACATTTCGTTTATCAAAAACATAAACAACTCAAAAATCCTCATCAATCTTCATCAAAATCGATCAAGACTTGCCCCAAATTATGACTAACCCAGGTATGTACTTCGTCACGAGTTTGTGGCTTGAATTTTGATTCTCAATTGGTGTTTAAACACTTAAAATTTTCGAAAATTTAGGGCTTTTGCCTCAAATGAATTTGTCTCATGAAATTGACATTAGCAATGCGTAGTAGACTATGCTAGGAGTGTAAACATATGTTTACTTTGAATTTTCGTCATGTATAGAGGAAATGGGAGCAAAATGTGACGATTTGAGGCTAAAACCACTTAAATAGCTCGAAAATGGTCTTATACTAGTCGGAACTGATGAAACTTGATGTTTTGGAATCCTTGGATTATGGGTAAACTTGATATCATGTTGAAATTTCAGTTTGTGATTGCTCCCCGGGACACTTTTCTTGTTGGTTTTGGCTTATCGTAGCGAAATGATGTCGAGATTTCGACTCACCGTCGCCATAAGGCACGTTTAGGACACGTAGGAACATAGTGTAACCATGTTTTCATATCTAATAGGAAATAATCTTGAAATTGTCTGAAAATAGCTCGAAAATGGCCTGAAAATGGCTCAGAATAAATTGAAATGGTCTTGAAATTGTCGGAAATTCTTGAATTTACAGAGGATATGCCTTCGTCATCTGGACGAGACTTCATTGATGTTGAATTTGACCCTTCCTTGGCCCTTCTGGTACAGACAGGGGTCCAGGAGGACGTAGAGGAGGAGTTTCCTAGGAGGGTAACCACTAGGAGGGGTGGTCGTCAGCCGGCTCGGGCACCTGAGTGGGCTGACAAATGAGATGCTCAACATCTCATTTGGGCCACAGAGAGTCACCTATCGTACCGCGTGGCGAGGAGTCTGGTAAGCCTCTTAGTTTAATAATTTTGAAATATGGTCGATTAATCAAAACACGTTTGAACTTGCAGGAGGTTAGCAACATGAGGTCGTTTTCAGGATATACAACCATGATGGAGGCCTACAAGAGGCTAATGGAGGAGGAGAGGGGCATCCTTGACGGGGGTGCCTTTGGAGCTTTGGTACGAGCTTGGCGCGCGATCCGAGCGAGGAGGATTCGTGCCAACATGTGCCTGATCCAGGCATTCCTGGATCGCTTCTGGGACACGACCTCGGCCTTTCACATGTAATTTGGTGAGATCAGGGTGACTTTGGAGGACTTTGGCATGATCTCCGACTTACCTTGCGGAGATGAGTCGATGGTGTGGCCTGAGACGGCCATGAGGGCCGACTCGGATGAGGCCAGGAGGCTAGTGGATTGGTCTTCGCCTAAGCTCGCGGCTTGGGTACCTGGTCTAGTTCCGAGTTCCAATGTCAAGGATTACTTTGACGGTAAGGCTCTTCCTAGAGTATAGTTGACCGATGGAGGGTGTTGGGTGACTCCTCCACCGTGCATAGCCGAGCAGAGGGCCCGTTAGTGGCTTTGGTGGTTTCCGTCTTCGATTTACTCCGAACACAAGGGGGAGAGGTTGTCGGCGAAGCTTCTTCCCTTACTTGCTGACTTGGGTGGCCTAGGTCATCTGGACTGGGTTACCCCTTAGCCTTGCGGTCCTCACTCATTACATAAGGGCCATGGTACGTCCCGAGTTCCTGGAGAGAGGGGCGTCGCCTGCTACTGTTGGTCCAGGGCTCGTCTTGGAGGTATGAACCTTCCTTTTATCCTTTATTTCTTCATTTATTGAAATAGAAATGGAATAGAAGATGTTCATCTCCCCTTTTCTTTTTGCATGGCTAGTAAAGAATAAATGATATGCAAATAAATGATTATTTACTTTCTTTGACTAATGCGCGATCATTGTAGATATAGGTAAGCAAATGATTAGTTGATAAATAAATGATTATTTATTCAAAATTTCTAGCGAAATGAGGGATTATTGTAAACAAAAGATCACTTAACATGTAGGCTTGGCACATGAATATAAATAAATGATTATTCACGTTTCTTGACGAATGAATGATCATTGGAAACCTCTTTTATTTATTTTAGGCCTGGATCTACTCATACTTTCCTAGCTTTGCGCCCACGAGGGCGGTTGGCGTGCCTAGGGAGTACCCTGTCGTGAGGGACTAGATCATCTGTAGACAGAAGAGCCAGCGTTCTTCTTATGACACCTTCATGAGGGGTGTTAATGTTTTGCGGCTTGACAGCGTAAGCATTTCTTCTAATATTTATATTTTGTCTATTTCCGATATTGCTTGCATGGCCCTTGAGATGTGACTTCGGTGGGTGCCGAGGCCTTGGGAAGACTACACCAAGGCACCAGCCTTTGTGGCTGAGGTACTTAGGCCTAGGAGCTCTAATAGACTCCTTCTCACAATGCCCATGGGGCCTGTTTGGTACTTAGGCGAGCGTTTGGCTAGGCAGTGTCTCCGTGACACATTTACCGTCCCTTTGATCCACCGCGGACGATGTTTAGGGAGCCTACCGAGGCACAGAGGATGACCGACCTTGCTAGAGTTGTTAGCGACACTCTCCTTATTCCTCTGTTAGAGTACTCGGAGTTTGATCTGAAGAGATTGGCGTATTGATCGATCGTGGTAGGCATTATTCCTCGTTTATTTGGACAATGACTATCCTTTTGAGAGGAAAATGTATTGATGAAATTTGTAATGTAACAGGATATTGACACTGCTGGTGCCGAGCCCCCAGCTTTTCCCGAGACTTTTGAAGTACGTAGGGCCAGCTGGTGTGACGGTGTCGATGGAGGTCCCTTCTTTTCCCGAGGCGGTGACTGAGGCTGGCCTCGACGAGTGGCAGCATGTTGTCAGGAGGGTGAGTTCTTTACCTAGACTCTCTTCTTTTTTTTTTAGCGTGTAGGAACCTGAAATGTCATTTTGATTTGATTTGAAAATGCAGGTGGCGCCGTCGAGGCACGCGGAGTTGTGGCGGATGGCCAACCGCCTACGAGCGACAGCTGTTAAGGCACTCGAGGGTCATACAGGAGGAAGGGTAAGAACCTTTCCTTATTTTAATAGAAATTTGAATTTCTTTAAAAGCTTCCTTTGATTTTGACAATTATTCTTTTTGTTCTGCAGCGGGAGCTGGAGCCTCAAAATGAGTGGTCAGTGATGTGGTGCACGACTAAAGGACGAGAGTGCTTCCCCCTAAAAAAGAAAATAGAAAATGAAAACAATTTGAGCAAGTTGAAGTTTGAAAATGGAAAATGTAACGATAGTGGAGGAGCGTTTCCCCCTAAAAAAAGAAAAATAGAAAATTAATAAGTTTGAAAATGTTGAAGTATGGAAATGAAATTAAAGAAAATGTAGATGAAAAGGTCCAAAATGTTGAAATTGGAAAATGAAATTAACAAAGTAATGACGGTGGAGAGTGCTTCCCCGGGAAAAAAAAAAGGAAAATAGAAAATGAATAAGTATGCATCAGGAGCGATCGCCTCAAAATGCGAACTCGATTAGGAAATGTAAATTACGCAAAAAGAGTCATCCAAAATTCTATAGGCATAGGAAATAATACGAAAAATCAGATTAGGAAATCTTTCCGCAGAAAACTGCAGGGAAAAGGCTTGGGGAACAGGCGCAGCAAGTGCTTCGGCTCTTCCAGAAGGCGCATCATTTGCCGCGTTCTCTCTTGGGCTCGTATTTTCCTGAGCGGAATTAGGGAAGTCCGAATAGTATATATAGATGCCTCAGGTGAACGTTTATTCTCACAATTCTCCCTTCTATAACTCCGTAGCTCATATACTCATATAAACCACACAAAATTTCTCCAAAAAAAAATTCCAAAGATGGAAGCCTTCGAAAACCGTCTCAAGGAATGGGCAAATGAATTTTCCAATGTAGAGAAACATGATATGACCGCATTTAATATTGACAAAATCATTAGCATTAAGCAAGTAAAGGTGGTGAGGCCTTTCTTAGATGCGTGTTTGGAGTATTGGAATTCTGATCTATATGTCTTTGCATTTCCAGGAGGAGAAATATGCCGTTTTCCTGAGGAATTTTCCGCGATTGGTGGATGGGATATTGAAAGTATTCCCATATTGCCCCCTAGTTCTCAAGGATATAAGAACAAGTTTAGGGATTTATTAGGATTGACCAAAGCCGAAGTGATCGTCTCGTGACTTCAAATGGTGTGAGAATGTTTGACTTAGTTGATCGCTTCATAAATAGGAAGGAACCTACTATTTCATATGTAGCAAGGCGCCGAGCCTTTGGATTTTGTCTTGTCCATTGTTATATTTTGAAGGGCCGTGTTGATGCTGAATTGAGAGGGGATCCTCATTTTCTTGGAATTATAAGACAAATGGAGCTGCGCAGGAGCCTAGTTTGGCTAGCTTTGGGAGAAACCATCCTTGGTCTAGATAATAGGAAGGCTAACCGCGAGATGCCTTATTTTGGAAGTCCCATTATACTTCTGGTAAGAGTATCCTTTCTCTTTTCTCCTATTTTTTTGTTTCATCCTTTTTCTTTTTTCTTTTCTTTGAAATTTATTCTCCCCATTTATCTTGGTAGATTTGGCTTATGGAAAGACTTTGATTGATCGAGCCCCCAGTGAATGTCCTTGCCTACCGTTTGAGGTCTATAGCGATGAGGACAAGATTATACATAGTAGATTTCACCCGAATTTGCAACTATTGGGAGAACAAATTGAAGAATAAAGGTGGACCCCTTATTAGGTGGATCGTCCCATGGTGGCATTTGAAGGCATTGACTGGAGTATCTAGCCTTGATCCTACACGGTCCCTTCATATTCCAAGCTTGTAATTCATGGTTACTATCTTTCCAGAAAAGCAATTAAGGCAAGTGGACCTAAGAAAAAAAGATCCCAAAGCTTGATACCGTCTCACAGACGGCATTGGCGCATACTACCGACTCTTGTCGCGAGTAGGAACTTCGTTGGGCTCAAAGAAACATGTGGTATATACCTACTCCTGTAGGATCATTATGGGTGTTCGACTCATATACCCAATGGGCCAAAGCTAAGACTTCCGAGGAAAGGGAGAAATTGAGAAAGCATGAGCCTATTGACTATAAAATTGGCGAAGTAGCCAAGGAGAACCAAAAATATCTGACTGATGAAGAGGAAGTAGCCGGATTCCGGGTCGTTCGCCCAAAGAAGAAACCAAAGAGGACTCCTCCTGGTGAGAGAATGATGGTGGATAGAAATGGGAATGCTAGACCTCGAGAGAGACCTTTGATAATTAGGTCTGAAATAATGCAGGAGCGTCCACCTCGAGGCCGAGACATGAAGTATGACAAGAATGACAAAGGCAAAGGGAAGATGGACGAGTAGCCTTAGTCTTTTTTATATCAATGTTTATTATTATGTTGTAATAAGAGGCGGGTTTTTTAGAATCCTAGCTTAGCATTTCAGTTTTGATAAAAGCTTATTTATTATTATTTGGCGTATTACTTATTAAATGAATAACATTCTCAGTGAGTTTAAGAAAATATTAATCAATTATTTCCCTTTCACTTATTCTTTCAAATTTCAAATGCCAGAGATTATGTCCTTCTATTTGCATATTTAAAAAGTGTTTTAAGGTTGTATCCCGTGAAGGATTGCCTACGTATTCACCATATAATGATGAAATCAAACCCGTAACGTAGTTCGAAATATATGTGCAAAGGAATAAGTGTGCGTGGAAAGATCCAATAGAATGAACAAAGGGAATAAGCATGGTGTTTTACTTACGCTTAAATTACAATTAAGTTTATGTGACGAAATTGAGGACGACAGGAATATTAAAAATGCAAAAGCACGATAACATGAAGGGTTGGATGGCATGTGCCATGTGTATATAACGTGTCGCATGAGCAGCACGAGGGTCACGCGAGGCGCGTTTGAACCTAGTCTAAGGATAATACTTCTTTAGTTGGTCTAGGTTTGTAGGATTAGAGAATTCATTCCCGTCTAGGTCTGTGATTCTAATTGCACCACCCGAGGATATGGTCTTGACTAAGTAGGGTCCTGCCCAGTTGGGTTTGAATTTCCCCCTAGGTCTACTAGTAAAAGAGCTCGAACCGATTTGAGTACTAAGTCTTCTTCCTAGATATGTCGAGGCTTGACTTTCTTGTTGAAAGCCCTTCTAATTCACGCTTGATATGTTTGAACATTATGCAAAGAAAGCAGTCGTCTCTCATCCAAGAGAATGAGTTCTTCGTATCGCTCTCGGTTCCATTATGCTTCTAGAATTTGGCTTTCAAGTAGGATTCATAGAGATGAGATTTCTAGTTCTAGTGGCTTCACAGCTTCCATGCCATGGGTTAGGTAGAAAAGTGTAGCCCCAGTGGGCATCCTTAATGAAGTGTGATATCCCCACGGGACGAAGGGTATTTTGCTAGGCCAATCCCTATAATTATCGATTATTTTCTTTAGGATCATGACGACATTTTTGTTTGCTGCTTTAATGGCTCCATTAGTTTGAGATCGACAAAGGTGAGGAATGATGATGCCGGATTTTGTATTTGGCGAGCACTTGCACAGCTTCAACTTGGAAATAGGAACCCTTATCACTGATGATCTCATGTGGAAATAATGTTGGCTTGTATGAACTTAGCCACTTGCTTTGATGTCAGATCGGTATACGAGGCTGCCTCTACCCATTTGGTGAAGTAGTCTATTGCCACTAGAATGAAACAATGTCCTCCCGTTCCTGCTGGGGTAATTTTTCTTATGATGTCTATTCCCCAAGTGGAGAATGGCCAAGGTGACGTCATTGTGTATAAGAAAGAGGGTGGAACATGTTGTACATTTGCAAAGATTTGGCAATTGTGAAAGTGTCTAACATATTTGATGCAGTCTCTTTCCATGGTCGTCCAGTAGTATCCTAAATGCATGATTTTCTTACCCATCATTGGTCCACTCATGTGAGGACCACATTCTCCATCATGGACTTCTTCCATTACTTTCTTTGCTTTCGAACGATCAACGCAAAGTAAGATAACACCTTGTAGTGTCCTTTTTATAATTCTTCTTGATTTAGGGTATACTGCAATGCATAATCCTCCATCTCTTGCTGACGAGAGGAGTGATACGGTGGTACTTTTTGAAGTCTTCCATATGAGCATTAGATGAGATTTATAAATCCTTTCCTTTGATCTTAATGAATTAATCTTATCAATTGCTTACATATGTTTTCATATAGCTCATGCGCAGGTATATGATAGGCTTCTACGGGCTTTGAC
>VHZZ01005605.1:66923-79831 GCA_009801015.1 Silene noctiflora
GAAACATGTCTAGTAACATGTCCAATATTTCACACTACACAAATTAACAATTGAGAAACTTAAAATGGATCCCATTTTACATGTTTGGACCGTGTAAATGGAGGGTTTGTGGGTAATTGTGTTTATTTTGCTCATTTAATCATTGGAGGCATAATCATACCCTATGATTAGTAGGGTTTCATGCCTAGATCTTGAGAAGATCAAACTTGAAAATGCATTGGGCACTCTATCCTAACCCAACCGGCCACGCCTTGATTTCTTGAGGAGTTTTTCTCTTATAATGACATTCATTCATTCTAACCTAATTCAATAATTTGATTATTGAAAAATCTCTCTAAAAAGTTGTCAAGAACAATTAGAAAGAAAACTCTCACAAAACCTAATATTATTCCAGCATTACTAAGAGTAGTAAATAATAATATTAGATATTATTTAAGGGCACATATTCTAATTTCTAGTATACAAATTAGCATATGTATTAAGATTGTTCACCTTGGTACAAATCCTTGAGGAGTAGATCCTACTATTGGATCTAAGGGTATTCTTGGAGTACTTGGGTTTTCTTAAGAAGACTAATTTGGAAGGTGTCCAAATTAGTATATCCATTCGGCATTCATTGTAAGTAGATCGGTTTTCTTCTTACTTTGCATTTTATTGTTATGCATGCATAAGATCCTTTTAGTTTATGACTAAACTGAATTTATAAATTTATTAGATATGTCTATAAGAGGTATATAAACCTTTCAACTATTTCATATGTGGCGAGGAGCCGAGCCTTTGGATTTTTTCTTGTCCATTGCTACATTTTGAAGGGCCATGTTGATGCTGAAATGAGAGAGGATCCTCGCTTTCTTGGAATTATAGAACAAATGGAACTGCGCACGAGCTTAGTTTGGCTAGCTTTGGGAGAGACCATCCTTAGTCTAAATAATAGAAATGCTAATCGCGAGATGCCTTATTTGGGATGTCTCATTATGCTTCAGGTAAAAAGTATCCTTCCTCTTTTCCCCCTTTTTTTTTTTTTTTTTTTTTTTTTTTTAACTCATCCTTCATATTTATGTTGGTAGATTTGGCTTATGGAAACACTTCGATTGATCGAGTCCCCAGTTAATGTCCTTGGCTACCGTGTGAGGTCTATATCGATGAGGACAAGATTATACATGGTAGACTTCACCCGAATTTGCAAATATTGGGGGAACAAACTAAAGAATGAAGGTGGGCCTCTTATCAGATGAATCGTTTCATGGTGGCATCTTAAGGCGTTAACTAGAGTATCTAGCCTTGATCCAACACGGTCAATTCATACCCCGAGCCTGGAATTCATGGTTTCTATCTTCCAAGAAATGCTATTGATATAAGTGGGTCTAAGACAGAAGATCCCGAAGCTTGACACTATTCCACAAACTGCATTGGTGCACACTACCGACTCTTGTCGCGAGTGGGGACTTCGTTGGACTCAAAGAAACATATGGTATATACCTACTCTTGTAGGTTCACTATGGGTGTCTGACTCTTATATTCAATGGGCCAAAGCTAAAATTTCCGAGGAGAGAGAGAAGCTGAGAAAGCATGAGCCTATTGACTACGAAATTCGCGAAGTAGCCAAGGAGAACCAAAAGTATCTAAGTGAAGAAGAGGAAGAAGCTGGATTTTGGGTCGTTCGCCCAAAGAAGAAACCAAAGAGAACTCCTCCTGCAAAAAGAGTGGTGGTGGATAGAAATGGGAATGCCAGACCTCGGGGGAGACCTTTGATAATTAGGTCTGATATAACGTAGGAGAGTCCACCACGAGGCTGAGACATAAAGTATGTCAAACGCAAAGGGAAGATGGACGAGTAGACTAAGTATTCATATTAGTATTTATTATTATGTTTTAATAAAAGGCGGGAGTTTTAGAATCCTAGCTTAGCATTTTATTTTTTGTAAAAGCTTGTAAAAGAGCTCGAACTGATTTAGGCACTAAGTCTCCTTCTTTGATGTGTCGAGGCTTGACTTTCTTGTTAAAAGCTCTTCTGATTCAGGCTTGATATGTTTGAACAGTATGCAAAGCGCGCAGTCGTCTCTCATCCAGGAGAATGAGTTCTTCGTATCGCTCTCTATTTCATTCAGCTATTGGAATTTGGCTTTCAAGTAGGATTCATAGAGATGGGATCTCTAGTTCTACCGGTTGCACTGCCTCCATGCTATATGTCATGTAGAAAGGTGTAGCCCCCGTGGGCGTCCTGACTGAAGTTCGATATCCCCACAAGGCGAAAGGTATTTTGTTTGGCCAATCCTCATAATTTTCGATCATTTTCTTCAGGATCAGGATGACATTTTTGTTTACTGCCTCTATAGCTCCATTGGTCTGGGGTTGGTAGGGTGAGGAGTGATGATGCTTGATTTTGCATTTGGCGAGCACTTGCGCAGCTTCGGCTTGGAAATGAGAACCATTGTCACTGATGATCTCATGTGGACACCCATATCGACAAATGATGTTGGCTTATATGAACTTAGCCACTTGTTTGGATGTTAGAACAGTATAAGAAGCTGCTTCTACCCATTTAGTGAAGTAGTCTATCGCCACTAGAATGTAACAATGTCCTCCCGTTCCTACTGAAGTAATTTTTCTTATTATATCTATTCCCCAAGTGGAGAATGGCCAAGGCGATGTAATCGTGCATAACAAGGAAGGTGGAACGTGTTGCACATTCGCAAATATTTGACAATTGTACAATGTCTAACATATTTGATGCAGTTTGTTTCCATGGTTGTCCAGTAGTATCCTAAACGCATGATTTTCTTAGCCATAATTGGTCCACTCATGTGAGGATCACATTCTCTATCATAGATCTCCTTCATCACTTTGTTTTCTTTCGAACGATCGAGGCAAAGCAAGTTGACACCTTGTGGCGTCCTTTTATACAATTCTCCTTGATTCAGGACATATTGGGATGCTAGTAGTCTTATAGCTCGTCGTCCCCTCTTATCCATGTTTCGTGGACATTCAGCATTGAGTTTATAATTTAAGATGGCTTGATACCAAGGCTCTTCTTGATCTTCCTCCTCATCAGATAGAAGGTGTATATAGGCTGGCTACGATCGCCTTTCGATGCATAAAGGCATATACACCATATGGTCCGACATGTTGGTAAGGGATGCAAGCTTCGCAAGAGCGTCTGTAAACTGTTTTTCCGCTCTTGGCAAGTGCGTGTAACTGATTTGATCAAAGAACTGAGCCACTTCATATACCCTTGACTAATATGGGGCGAGATTTTCGCTCTGTATTTTCTATGATCCGTTGATTTGGTTGATGACAAGAGACGAGTCTCCATGTACTTGTAGTCTTTTGATGCCTAGACTAAATGCTGCTTGTAAACCTATGTGGAAGGCCTCATAAGCTTCCGCATTATTAGTCACTTCGAAGTCAAGTTTGACTGAAATTGGTGTATGCTTACCTCAGGAGAAATGAGCAACGCTCCGATCCCATATCCTCTTAAATTGGAAGCCTCGTCGAAGTAGCGATCCCATGATTCTGCATTAGTATGGAGGATATTTTCGTCTGGAAATGACCATGTATCTATTGTTTGGGAATCGTTTAAGGGATTGTATGTGAAGAATTCAGCCACCGCTCGCCCTTTAATTACCTTTAGAGGCACATACTTAAGGTCAAATTCAAAAAGCTTGAGACTCCATCTCGCTAGTCGACCATTGAGAACTGGCTTCTCGAAAATGTACTTTCTGGGATCCATTTTTTAGTATAATTTGATCGAATAGTTGAGCATGTAAGGTCGCAGCTTCTTTGTTTCCCACACAAGAGCGAGGCAAGTCTTTTCAAGAGGTGTGTATTTTGCCTCATATCCCAAGAATTTCTTTCTTAGATAGTAGACGGATCGTTCCTCTTTCCCTACCGTTTGAGCGAGGATAACTCCCATGGTTGTTTCTGTGACAGTGAGATATAGGGATAAAGGTTAAGCTTTATACGGAGGCATGAGCACAGGTGGTTTGGCCAAAATATCCTTGATTCTTTCGAGTGCCTTCTAACAATCATCGTCCCACATGGTGTGGTCTATCTTTTTGAGCTTTTTAAATATTGGCTTGCAAATCATGGTGAGTTTGGAAATGAAGTGGCTTATGTATTGCACCTTGCCCAGAAACCCTCGAATTTCTTTCTCTTTTTATGGTTGCGGCATTTAAATTAATGTTTTGGTATTTGATGGATCAATCACTATTCCTCGTGGACGTACTACGTAACCTAGCAACTTCCCGGATGTTACCCCAAATGCACACTTCTGGGGATTGAGTCTTATATTGTGCTTGCGAAGTTTAAGGAAGAACTTGCGAAGATTAGCGATGTTACTCTGTCTATCTTTGGACTTAACGATCATGTCATCAACATATACTTCTACTTCTTTATGCATCATGTCGTGTAGCAAGGTGGTAGCAGTGCGTTGATATGTTGAACCCGCGTTGATTAGCCCGAAAGGCATGACAGTGTAACAATAGGTTCCCCATTCAGTGATAAATGCGGTTTTATGCATATCCTCTTCAGCCATCCTGATCTGATTATAACCATCATATCCGTCTATGAAGGATAGAAGCGCGTGGTCAGCCGTATTGTTTACCAATATGTCGATGTGTGGCAAAGGAAAGTCATCTTTTGGACTAGCCTTGTTCAGATCTCTAAAATCAACACAAACCGGGATTCGCCCATCCTTTTTTGGCACGGGGACTATATTAGCCACCCTGTCAGAATACTTGAAAACTTTGATGAACCCGACTTTGAATTTCTTGTCTTCCTCTTCTTTGATCTTAAGACCCCGTTCTGTCCTCATTCTGCGGAGCTTTTGTTTAACTGGTTTGAACACTGGCTTTACGATATTCAGCAATATCCCTGTCTATCTTTGCCATGTCTTTATAGGACCAAGCGAAAAGATCTTTGAACTCGTGCAACAGATTGACGAAAAGAGCTCTTTCAACTGAGTCTAAGGTGGTCCATATTCTAAGTTCTTTAGGTTCAAGGTCTGTCCCCAGATCAATTGGTTCGGTATTTTGTATAACGGGTGCCCCTCGTCCTCTTCCGAGATTTATTTTATTAGATAAGATGGCAAGTCAAATGAGTCTGGGTCAGGATCGTCCTCAATATTGCCACAAACAGAATTACAATCATAATAACACATAGAGTACGCAGAATCTGATTTATTCATATTGAAATTCGAAAATAACTGAAACAAAGAGGCCAAATGATCATTGGTCAGTGACAAATGAGGGATAGTTGCTTGGATAGGGCCGAAGCTACTTTTACTCAAAGCTAAACTATAATAAATAAAGGGAGTGAGGTTTATAACAGTAGGAGGGGAATCTTTGACGACTTTTCTAGACTTGGACTTATACTCCGACATTAACTCTCACTCAGACTCGAACTCATCGTCTTTTGGTCCTCTTAGAACATCTCTCCCTTGCCTGTGGTGATCTTGAAGAGTCTTCCTTAATTATTTCTCCATCCCACTTGCTTTTTCGCTGGATCTGCATCTGTGATTAGAGTTGTGGGGTCAAAATGGTCATCCCGTAGTATCATGGTAATAATTTCATCATGGGCTGCCCTTACTAATGGATCTTCCCCGAATAAAAGGCTGTCAACTTGGCTGTCGAGACATGGTTTTGCGGGGATTTTAACGGTAGGAACCGTTTCTTGGGGAATAAAGTAACAGTCGTGGAAAACTTCTATCCTGGCTAGCTTGTGGCCCTCATGTACCCATGGTTCGGGAAAACCATGAAAAGATTCATGTTCTCCCTCTCTGACGAAGTACCTGTTCAATGTGAGGTGATATGGCCGCAAGTGGACGCCTTTATGTTTTTTAGCGTTGAGTTGGCGAGCATTTCAAAGGATTCTTTGATAGTAGGTTTGTACCCGAGTCCTAAGGGTATCCTCTGAGAATTACCTTCCTTGTAAGGCACGAAGGTATTCTCTCTAATGGGGTTTAGAGGCATCCCTGGGAAGTATCCCTGGGATTAGAGTATGTGGTTGACCAATAGGTTAGAGTGACGATTTAATCATAGTGGGGCGAGTTCGCTCTCTACGTGATTGACAACTTGAAATCCTCCCAACTCGTGTATTGGGTCAGAGATGACCTAGTTACTGGATACCTTTTCAATGATCGCCTTGATTGGAGATGAAGCAAATGTCACTACTTGAACATCTAAAGGATTCTTGATCTTTTGATAAAGGGTGGATGTCACAGCTTTACAAGCATGGATCCAAGGCCTTCCTAGTAGTATGTTGAATGATGCTTCGATGTCAACAATTTGGAAATTGATCTTTCTTTCAACCAGCCTAGTGATTATGGTTAGATCAACGAGACCTACTACTTTATGACGCGTCCCATCGTATGCACGAACACCTTGATTAGTTGGGATCCAATCTGGCTCTTTTATGCCTAGTTTATGTGCAGTTTTGAGTGGTATGACATTAATTGCAAAATCGTCATCAACTAATGTCATTGTTATGTTTTTCTTGAGGCATGTGATGGTAATGTACTAGGCTAGATTATGGTTGACGCCGACTGAAGGTAGGTCCTCATCTGAGAAAGTAACTGGGTTACTTAGCTTGATTGAGTCCTGGAGGACTAGGTTAACCCCATCATTAAGGGTAGAATCAGATGGCATGTTTAGCTTAGCCAAAGCTTGTAGCAAAGCTTGACAGTGTGAGAACGAGCTAGATATTAGTTCCCAAACTGAATGATCAGCCTTGGTTCTTTGCAACTGCTTCATCAGTGAATCAGTAGCCAAAGTGTCATCCGTATCTACTTGAGTAGGGTTTCCTGTAGGAACAGTGTCATTTGCTTGTCCTGGAGTGACGTTTTGATATGGGCGACCTAAACAAGTAAGGTGGTCGACGTCGTGGTCTATGGTCTTGAGGAGGGGATGTTCAACAAGATAGACATCTTTATCGTCATCAGCCCATATGTCATCGATGGTGTTGTGCTCTTTTAGTCGCACGATTTCATCCTCCAACTCAGTGATTTACTGGACTAATTCGTTGACTACTACGATAACTTCCGACATCGTGGACTCCTTAGAGAGGATAGTGACTATTTTCATGGCCTTTACTCTACAAGTCGTGATGTTGGATCCTTTAAGTTGAAAGACTATATTTTCTAAGTCTATGCCTTGTCTACTCACACTTCCTACCTATGTTATGAAGTCGAAAATGATAAATGCGGTTACAGAATAAGGTTCCTCGTCTATCGCAACGATTTCATTTTCCACAAGTGAGATGAGGTACGAGCAATCCAAGGTGGATTCCTCGTCAAAGATTACTAAAATTCCAAGAGGATTTTGAGTATTACTGGGTTTTCTTGCAGGGCGAATGGGTAATCGACCATCCTCAATCATGTCTTGGATAACATGCTTTAGCTTAAAGCAACTTTCTATATCATGTCCCCTACCTTTGTGAAATTCACAATAGGCGTTGATGTCCCATGATTTTGACTTCTTTTCTGGATCTGGCGTAGGTCCAATGCGTTGCAACTTGCCTTGCTTGACTAGCCTTTTAAGTGTATTGGAGTAAGTATCCCCAATGTCAGTGAATTTTCTGGGTGGGTTAGTTCTCTTGGAAGGTTCAACAAGATTCACCTCATCACTTTTATTACCGGAACCGTAAGAACGATTGTCAGTTGATATTGAGCCTTGATATCCGCGTCCCATAGTCTTGGACAAGAGTCCTTTGCGAATATCATCTTCAATTCTTGTATCCAAAATGGTTAAGTCTTTGAAAGATCTGATATTTTGATATCTCAGGTGGTTTGCATATATGGGCTTTAGATTGTCCACGAACGTTTCCACAAGAGTGGCTTCATCTGGGCGCTCGACAAGCTGTGTACTAGTCTTTCTCCATCTAGTTATAAAGTCGGTGAAACCTTCCTTTTCATTTTGGGTTAATACTTTTAGGGTTCGCATATTAACCTGGATTTCAGTATTATCTGCGTATTGTTTGGTGAATTCTATCGCAGCATCGTCCCAAGTCGCGATCTTCTTAGGGTCTAGAGAATAGAACCATTGCTTGTGAATAGTATCCAGAGATGAAGGAAAGATCCTCAAGAACATCCCAGGCTTAATGCCCTCGATGGACATGTAGTCTTTGAAGGCTCGAATACGATTTAGGGCATTTTCATGCCCTTTGAACCTTGGAATGTCAGTCATGCGGAAGTTGGTAGGCAATTGGGTGCATACTGCCTCAAAGGTTCTACTGTTTTCCTTGTAGATGTCGTCTCCCTTGAGTTACATGAGTTGCTCTTCCAGATAGCGAAGACGCTTTTCTGCTTCAGTAAATACAGGAGTATCATTTTTGGGAGTATCCTTTGGCTCAGGTGTTTCCTTAGGTGTCCCCTGGGATGTAGGTCCTTATGTAGGAGGGAGTCGGGCTTCTATTTCAACAAAGTAGTTTTTGATGGTTTCTAAACGAGCATATGCAACATTTTGGCTAGTTTGAAGACGAAGAAGGGCAGTCAAGATTTCGTTCGTACCAGGATCGGGATTGGGTTAACCATTGACACTTCCGTGATCTTCACCGTCCCGAGACATCTTGAATTGAGATGGAAACCAATGGCGAATTAAACTCTGACCGAAGCAGACTTACCCAAGACTCAAAACAAAAGACGACTAGAAGGAAGACTAAATTGTGTCGTGTAAATGATGATTTTTAAAGAGAAAGACTTTGAAAAGGTGATGCCTATGTAAATGTGTATGGTCAATAGGTGTGCTAATTCGATTTGGACTTAGAGACTCAAAAAGAACAAGAAAAGATTTTGACTTAGTTCAGCATTTACGCCATTAAAAAGAAGATTTACTTTTTAAAGATTTAATACAAGGTTTTTGAAAATTCGTCATGGTCTTGTTTATAAAAAGGTGATTATGTACAAGGTATAAACATATATACAGGCATTATAAAGATGGTTTTGGTTTAGAAGGGTGGGTTGCCACACCAAGCTATAAAATCTGGTCTATGGAGAGGTCCGTGCCAAACATGAGTAAGGCCGGTTCCTAGTTCCATTTCCTCGAGTAGTAAAAGCTCTTGATACAAACATGAGTAAGCATCGTGGTGTGGTTGATGTCAATTGCTATCCATATAGTAGGAGACAAATACGAATTTGCACCATCGAGACGGGACGGTTGGTCGAATCGGTTTAGTTAAGAGTCTAGGAAGGCCGACTGAAATAACCTAAGAAGTTCGAGTAATGAAAACTAATGATTGTCTATGTTGGAGTAGATGTCATCCTTAATAGTGCGTCTGCATAATAAATCTCGTAAAAGAAATATCAGGGATAGAATTTATTATTTGTCAGTTGATCAACGTAAATCGGTAACGCTCAGCTGATTAGAGTTTGATGTTACTGTCGTAAGATGGCGGTGATTAACTGATCCCTTTCTGTCACACCTATAGGATGATGCCCAAATGAAGAAGGTAATTATTTATATATACGATATAAATATAATTAATATCTTGTATATTTTGACTTTTATGTAATCAAGTTGATTTATTTTTGATGACGAGTTAGGAACTCGGGCCAAAGGAATTTATTATTCAACTATTTGATAATTGATTAATAATTAGACGATAATTTAGTAATTAATAGTTAATTATGTAAATTATTACGATATGTGTTTATATTGTGAGGCAGAGGTATAATTAATAATATTTACAAGAGGTTGTAAAATTAACTAATTAATTATTATAAGACACATTTTATATTGATAAAATGGTAAAATGTCACTTCGTAGTTAAGTGTACATTATTTGTTAATTTATATTATTTAAGTGTTAAATAATTAAATTAATATTTAATTATATAAGATAATTAAATATAAGTCTTATAAGCATTTGTGGGACAAATGTCGGAAGTCGAAATGGATCCAAATGTAACATTTGTGCCGCCTAAATATGGAGTATATTTAACTCCATATGGTTAGGCAAAGAGCAATAACTATTTTAGTTCCTTTGTTTACATTTCAAAGGTCTATATATACCCTCCTTTTACAGAATTCATGGGTTGGATTTTTAAGATAAAAAAATCACTCTAAAAAGCCATCTTGGACGGCTCCTTCAGGGAAGAAAAAAAATTGGTTTTTCCTTCTTCTTCATCATCACAACTTGATCAGTTTGTTGATCATAAAATCCTCATCAAAATTCATAAATAATAATATACACAACTAATATAATTAAGGTAATAATATTACATTATAGAAGGGTTTTCTATAAAATATCTAGTTAGTATTTATAGGATTATTTGGGATAATCTTGGGTGCTAATAGAAGGACGCTTCGAATTAGAAGCTAAGAAGTTCATCCAAGCATTTTGATTTCATAAAATTACTATTTTAGTAATTTTATAGACATGTTACCAATGTAAGGAAATTCTTACTAATCTTGTCTTTTTTTTTTTTGAAAGCATGTGTCTTTAAGACCACAAAAATTAAATTAAAAAGTAAACTAACATATCATTTGAATAGTCTAATGAGGGTCTTAAACTAACAAGTGGAATCAGAGTATTGTTATTCACATGCATGTTGTCTTAAGACGGTTTTATCATTTTATGAGATAAATTGATAAAAATTTGAATATTTTGATGTTGAAATTAGTTTTATCACAAAATATTAATTTTCCTGTAATAATATGGTCCTAAAATTATTTGGGTCGACTTTTTTATTTTTATGAAATTTAATTGCATATAATTAAAGTTTACCGATTAAAAACGAGTTAAAATGCATCAATTTTTTGTTAATTATTAATAAAATTGTATTTTATGTTGATTTCAAGCTTGTTTATTTAAATATAATCACTTGGATGTTATATTTATGAGAAATGGAAATTTTAGAAGTTAATTTTATTAATTTTCATTGTTTATTAATTTTTATGGGATAAGAATCGGTAAAAAGTGATTAATTTGTGAATAAATGTTAAAGAAATTTTTGTGGTCGAAAATTTTTAATTTATAACTTCTGGAAAGTTTTCCAGGAAGTTCAAAATTTTTTTTCAAATTTTTTCATAGTTTTATTATTTAATTTGTAATTAAATTGTAATAGTTATATAATTGTTAATTAATTTATAAAATTGTTATTAAATGATTTATGAGAATTTTTTTTTTTTACATGAATATATTTATGGTAAGGTACCATAATATATAAAATATTTAAAATGTAATTTTTCATAAGGGTTATGATTAATTTTTTTTATTACATAAAAAGGTTGTTTTTATAAGATAATTATTGTTTTAAATTGATATTCACCTAAAAAATTACCAAATAATTAGTGTGGATTAATTTTTGATATTGGACCAGATTAATTAACTTGGTATATCATAAAAGAAGTTTTAAGATTGGAATAAGAATTTTTAATTGTTAAAAAGGTTCAATTCCGCAATACCGTGCTCTTGGCGTCATTGTTGGTAAGTTGGACGATTTGGGATGACATTTTTTATTATTTATTGAATATTTTTATTCATGTTTATGAATGGAATTTATTGTATTTAGTTCATGTAATTTTACCTTATATGGCCATAGTTAGTAATTGGTATTTCTCGTAATGTAAGGCAATATCGATTAATTTGCAATTAAATGCGATTTCATATCGCCAATTTGTAATTAATTAATAGATTTAATATTTATTCCAAATAATTTTATAATAGGAAAAGATATGTAATTTGATTATATTAGTTGGTTTAGTTTGAGTTTTCTTCAAGACGGAGTTTCCACAAGACGACGTTTTCCAGAAAGAAATTCTGAAATCCTAAAGATGGAGGCCATTCCAACGAAGACTCAAGGGACAAAGGATTTGGTTTCCGAATTGTAATAGTCTAGTTGATTATATTAGCTAGGTGGTCATATAAGGATCTTTACTTACTTGTTTTCATGCCAAATCGTCGTCACATGCATTTTATTTTTCTTGTTATTAATATAATTGTCTAGCATTCACCTATTTAGTTCACTTAAAAGTGATAGACATACAATTAAATTGATAAGATTTCTCACATTTTTAAAATTCGGATTTGCCTTACCAAATATTAACACCTACGAATCCCTTCTTCATTAGGAGGTAGGCTCAGCTCACCAGGGTACTCTCTTTTTACGTTGGGTAAGTAGGGTGATAAATGTTATTACGAGTGAAATTTGGTTGGACTCAACGGAACAAATATGGAATGAATCGGCCCACCGTGCCCATATTTGGTTCTGGGGCTAAACATGGAATTTTAAGAAAATTCGTCGACCGAGAGTTCTAATTGTAGAATTAGTGAAGGAGTTGACTCACCAAAATTATTTAAATGTGGGATATATCGGCTCACCGTGCCCGTACTTATTCAAAGATGGATCTTGGAATCATTTATATAATTCAGTGGGAGATCATTATATAAATGCGAACTTGTTAAAATTGTTTTACAAGTAATTTTTACGATAAATGATAATTTTCCTTTTATTTCTGTTTTGCAGTAATCACGATGGATTTCGCTAGTCGAACCTATACTATATCTAAATATTCATGGCTTCGTTCATTTATGGAAAAATTCACTTTAAATGCTAATGGTAGTAATTTTAAAGATTGGGAAGAACAACTACGCTTAGCTGCCACAGGTGATGGCAAATTACGTTTCCTTACTGATCCCTCTCCCCCTTTACCGAACACAAGGACAATCTCTGCTGTAAGGGATGCTTATGAACAGTACCAAAGGGAATCCCTTGCAGTCAAAAACGTCTTGATTTTTGCAATAGATTCTACTTTACAGCGGCAATGCATCAAATTCCACACTGCTTATGAGGTGTTCTCGAGGCTATCTACCATATTTTTGTTGGAATATGTGTCCTCGACAATAATGCGATCACATGTTTAAATCTCATAATAAGAATACATGAGGGATAGTAATATTTTATTGTCAACTGAT
>VHZZ01005606.1:26815-37842 GCA_009801015.1 Silene noctiflora
TCAGAATTGTGTTTCTTACTGAAAGACTATTAAATGTCACTATCAGTTTGTCGCTATAGGTCTCCATACATGTTACAACCAACAGAATCCAAAAACCCTTTCCGTCAAGGTCAGCATGTTAAAGCCACTGCTGCATTTGAGCATCTATATGTTAACAGTCACACAACACTTCCATCTACTTTGTCTCTACTAAGCTGACCAAGATCAGTCAAATGAACCATCTTATGCTGTCCATGAACTTGCTTATGCTAATATTCCATTCCGACGTATGTGAAAGTGTCCAGTCTTTAACTTCCAGGCTAAAAATAATACGCAATTGCAAYARCAAAAACTACATCATATATTCACTACATAAATTCCCATAGTTGATACAACAATTGCAGCAGCAAAAACTAGCATGCAAACATTCTAAAAAAGAAATAACATAACCTCCYCTTGAATACACAAACTTTATTAACATGATATCCACCAAGATTTAAATTTGAATTATTAGTAATAATATCGTAACCGTCTATAATATTGTTATTAATTAATAAACTATTAAACGTATTTCTTTCCAGGTTAAGTTAAATACTTAAATGTAATACATCATTACATCTAAAATAAAAGGAATTGGTTGAGATTATTTTACCATCATTAACTCATTACAATATTAAAGCACTCAAGAATTGATAATATGTTTGACTTGAAGATGATTACAATTTACAAACATCTCGTATTAACTATTTCAACATTTGATAATGAACTCAATTAAAAACTATAAACAAATTATCCTAAAAATAATATATACTCGGTTAGTAAATAATTTAACAGAAGTAAAGGAACGGAAGAAAAAAAATGGCTAGTTATTTTAAAAATGCAAAGATGCAAAACGTACAAACTCCAACTAACCCGACCCGCAAATGACCTGATTTGAAATAACCCGACCCGCTTTTTCATTGACCCGAAAATGACCCGGCCTGAAACAACCCGACCCACTTGACCCGAAAATGACCCGACAAATAACGCGAAAGAAACCCGGAAACCCGAAAGGACCCGACCCGACCTGAACTAACCCGATAATGTGACAAACCCAAACTGACCCGACCCGAATTGACCTGACCCGAACCCGACCCGTTGACCCATTTTGCCAGGTCTACTAGTGAGGTATAATAAAATAAGGGAGAAAAATAATGAAGAATCTCTATAGTATAAAAGCCAAGTCTTTTCTTGCATTTCTATTTGCCCATAATCTTCAAGGTTTGAAAATTTTTATTTAGGTAGTCCCCCTCATATTCTTTATACATACTTAATTATTCTCTCTCATACTTTCATTAATTAATTATACTATATTATGCTTTCTTTATGTATTTATGTTTTTTCTGTTGGTACACAAGAGGGGCAAAGCCTCCGTGAGGATGTATTTATGTTTTCTAAATTGTATTATATTATGCTTTCTTAATGTATAATATTATATACTCATTTTTTTTAACGGTTGATAAAAAAATCAAAATAAATGAAAATGAGTACTTTTATATGATTAACAGAAATTATGTCTTATGATTAATAAAAATATAAAAATTATACCATTAAATTTCTTACGAAAAGGACTTTCATATGAGTATACTTTTCATTATATTTTTCCTTTTATTTTTCGAAAAGTAAGAATGACATATATATAAAAAAAACAAAGAGTAAAAAGAATTAACGTACAAGTATAAAGTGTATATATTAAAGCATAATTAATTATTCCTACATAGCTATATATATGGAGGGGATAGTTTTCAAAGAAATTTTTCGATAACTTCTTCTCTCTAAAAACCCTAAAATCTCACAATCTTCATCTCCCTCTTCCAACATCAATTATCTTCCAAATCTTCATTTAGAATAGCATTTAAAATTGCACAAATTCATCCACAGGAAAAAATCGAAAATGAAAGAGGAGGCAACCACTTTGACGATTTAAAGGAGCAAATTGATAATGTCGAAAATGAGGATGGTGTATTTCTTGATGATAATTGATTACTTTATTGGGTTTTTATTTGATTTATGTTAAAAAGTTTGAATCTTGTGTGTGTTTTTTGTTACCTTATGTTGATTATTGAATTGAGTTTTTTTTTTTTTTATGTAAAACATGTCATTTTTTAACTCAAAGTTGAAAACTTTATTTGATTTTGTGTAATAACTCAGGTATTTGGTCTTTGGGTATTCTATCGAGTAGAGGGTACTCTATCGAGTAAGTTATAATCAGAGTCTGGAATACTTCCTGTTCCTTATATACTCGACCGAGTTGGGAAAACTCGATCGAGTAGGCGGTACTCGATCGAGTACGTTACTTACTCGATCAAATGCTTGTGTTTATACGGGTCTTCGTCTGGTTTGATTTTAAACAAAAGGGGAGGCTTTTTATATAACAACGACATTTTCTTTTCATTTACCCTTATTTTATAAAATTTTCACACAAACTTAAAGAACGTAATATCTACTCCTCTCTCTTTACTATCCAATCAAGGACTCTTGTTCATAGTTTTTGGGGCTTTTCATACCACTGTGTTCGTCGTCTCGTGGGTAAGTTACCTATGTTGTTTTTATGTTGATTCATTAGTTTTGTTTAAACCCTAATTGGGGTAGATTGGGGGATTTTGGGAGTTTATTTGTGGCATATATGGCAATTGAATGTTTGTTGTATAGGAGGTGATTTTGTAGAAGAGGAATTCTGACTTTCTTGTGCTCGTGTGTGATTCCGTCTCAGGTAGGTTTTCCCTACTCAGTTATTGTTTAATTGGTTAAGATGATGTGATGATATGAGTATGATTGTGATTATGATTGTATTTTTTAGTATTGGCATGTTTATCAGTTTTGTGGTTGTTGTTGTTGTTGGTATATGGTTCGCGAGGTGCGTCCTCGGCTGAGTGGAGTCATTTTTGGGAATGGCTTCACGTCCTTGTTCGTCCCTTGTGGTTCCCGTCACAAGGGGGATGTGCACATTAATGATCATTGGGTTATTCGTTCTATGGTGTTGAGCGGGGCTTAGGTGGTAAGGTTGCGGCCTCCACTGGCGGAGTGGATTACCTGTTCCGATGGGTAATCTGGCCGGGCTACACACTTGATGTGTAGTCAGATGATTGGAGAGTTGTGGAGTTTGGAGAAATGTGATGTTGTGTTGTTATTGTCTTATCTAGTTAATCAATAACTGACCCTGTTTAATTGTTTGTAAACTTTAGTGATCCATTCGGGGATGGTGATCAGTTGATTAGTAGGTATGCTTTGGGATAGCTCGCGAGGCCCAACGGAATGGAGTTATCACTTAGTTTTGATAGCTAGTCTTCCGCTGACATTTTGTTATATTTTTATGATACGGTTTTGATAGTTGTTTTTGGAACAGTTGTAGTTTTGGTTTTGGTGTTTTCAGTTGTATGAACCTTAAACATTATAAACTTAAATGCTATTCTCTTATGGTCTATTTGATCTACTTACCTCGGGCAACTGAGATGGTTGCACTTACTTATCCTAGGGTGGTCTTGGTAAGGCACCGTGGTGTATGGAGGGTGTTACATTTTGTTTGATTTATGTTAAAAAGTTTGAATCTTTTATTTTTATTTTTATTTTATTTATTTTTTATGTGGAGATCTGAGGTTGTTATGTAAAAAAATGAGGTTTCTATCCAAATTAGAGAGGTTTGGAGTAGAGCTGTTTAAATGCGAGTTTGGGTCGTAAATGGGTCGGGCCATAAAGAAAAAAAGTTGCCCTTTAAGACTATAGTGGGCGGGGCGGGTCAGAATTATGGACCAATTATCCTTCCCTTACCCGCCCTTTAGTTAAAAGTCGGGCAGGTCATGGGCTCTTGGGCCATATCACTAAACATATATGTTAATTACGTATTCGGTATAGAATGACTTTAATTTAAACTACTTTTTATACCTCATACCTTGATTTGAAATTTGAAGTTAGGTGTATAATATATATGAATAGTGAAAGAATACATATAAAGATAGAGGTAAAGATTAGATGTATACATTATTGTAATTTTTAATACACAGTAATTAGTGACGTTTTGAATATATGCACCTATTGGAAAGGCAAACAAATTTTAATTAGCACGGATATATTTGGAAAGACACCGGTTTAGGTTCGACTTTATTAAATAAAAATATGCTTTTAATTTCATTAATTAAAAAAAAAAATCATTATTTATAATATAAAACAATTAATATACACAAATAATTGAAAATTTATTATTTTATATTTTTAGTGGGTCGGGAGGGTTGGCCCGTTTGGAAAAGCTTGTGTCTATGTCCGACCCATTTACTTAATTGGGTCGGGCTTGTCCAGCCCACGACCCATTTTTTAGAAACTTTTGTGTCCAAGACCGCAAAATAAGGGCCGGGTGGGCCGGGTTATCGGGTGGTATGACCCATGAATAACTTTAATTTGGAGTTATAATTTAGAAGAGGAATTTCTTCAATTTATTTCAATTTCTATTTTTCCATGCTTGAACATCATAGATATGATTGATCATCAAAATATATATTTGTTTGAACATGCGAGGAAGACGGTACGACTTTCATATGAATGTATGTAGCATTATGAAATGGTAACACCGTAATTATGAATGTATGTAGGAGTATGCAATGGCAACACTGTAGTCTGAAATGGTAACATAGTTAGAGTGTTTCTATCTTAGAAAATGTACTCAGATGTTCTTACCATTATATTTTTGTTAGTAATCTGAAATGGTAACATAGTTAGAGTGTTGTTAGATCTGGGGTTGTTTTTTTATTTATGTAAATAGTTTCAATCATTATGTTATTTTTTACTCAAAATTGATAACTTTATTGGTTTTTTATTTGATTTACGTGAAAAAGTTTGAATCTTTTGTATATTGATGTGTAAATCTGGGGTTGTTATGGCAAAAAAAAATGAGGATTCTATCCAAATCAATTAGAGGAGGATTTTGCTTTAATTTGTTTCAATTTTATCAATATATATTTTCCTATGCTTGAACATCGTAGATAAGCTTGATTGTCAAGATATATATTTGCTTGAACATCTTATATGCTTTTGTGATAAACGTCCCTTATACATGCTGTAACCATTTTAGAGTACAGTGTGACCATTTTATTGTCATGTCTCTTTTATGCTCTTGAACATCATTGTTACCGGTAACACTATACTTGAATGCATGTTTTTACGCATCATCATATTGTTACCATTTTAGAATGCATGTCTCTAAAGTGGTTACATTTTCAAACTAAGGTAATAACATTTTTAACACAAACTCATATGTCACTATCTGAGTTCATATATATTTCCGTTTTAAGATTAGTTCAAATTAAATCACTTATTATTCAAAGGGATAGTCATCTTTACTAAGATGGTAATATTCTACACAAACCTCCATGTCACCATATTTATTCATATATGTTATCATTATTAGAGTTGTTCAAATCCAAACAATCATACAATAGAATGCTTATATTTCAGTTTAATATGATAACATTTCTACCCAAACCCTCATGTCACCATCTGAATACATATAGTTTCTATTTTAAGATTGTTCTAATTAATCAAATCTCATATATTTTTAAAAATTGTTACATTATCGTATAATAGTTACATTTTAGATTAAGGTGATATCATTTCTAAGAAAACCCTCATGTCACCAGCCGAGGCGATATATGTTTCCATTTTAAGACTCTTTTAAATCAAATCACATATTCTTCAAAATGGTTACATTTCCTTATTAAGATGGTAACATTCTTAGTTTCTTACATATACTCTTATACACATTCTGTAAAGTGTCAACACATACTGCCTAAGATGGTAACAGATTAACGCAAACTCATATGTGAGCATGTTCATTCATATATGTTATCATTATAAAATTCATTCAAATCAAATTAAACATATTATTGTAAATGGTTACATTTACTGACTAAGATAATAAATTTTTACACAAACCCCCATGTCACATGATTGTGTAGTGCTGCAAGGTTATTATAACATTGTCAGCGTACATTTTGTATGTAGAAGTGCTCAAATTGTTAACATTTCACTCCAATATGTCGCCAGTTTAACTAAATATGTTACCATTTCACTTCAGTATGTCACGAGTTTAACTAAATCAATACTAAATAATAAAACAACAACCACCACAATTTTTTTTCCGCCCGTCTACACACTTCTTTTTTTTATTAAAAACTATTTTTTCTTATAATAACTTCTAAACAAAATCCATAAAGAAAAATACTTTAAGTTTGTTTCCTACTTTTCAAAAACCATATATATTTTCAAAATTCTAAGTTTGTATGCAACTAATGTATTAAAATGTAATTTGTAACTATCTATTGCTTCGATGTTCTTTGTGCGTATTATACAATTATCTAGCCTTACGTGTAGTATACGGTAAAAAAAAAAGAAAAAAGAAAAAAAAATAGACGATAAGTCTATAGTGAGAAACATGTTTATTGTAACAATTTACATTGAATTATTTTTGCTGGTAATATGTCTACGAAATAAACCTAATTTTGAAATCTTAAATAAATATTTCAGACTGAATATCTTAATTTTATTAGACTTCTCTACTTTTGAGCCATCTGTGAACACTATATATGGAATTATTTTTTAAAGTTTGTATATATACATGAAATATTTTGTATTAGTTTAATTGTTAAGATTATAAGTTTAAAATTTGTTATACATTTAATAAATACTTATCGCTATCTAAAAGGACATCCAACAAGTTTACAATACGGGTCGGGTCATAATACGAGAGGTTACATGGGTCACGGGTCTGATTAAAGTTTGAAGACGGTCCTTTAGACCTGGCAAAGTTTACCGCCTAAATAATCTGACACAACACCCGAATTCACCCGAGCTTGACCTAAACCTGAATAAACCCAACCCAATATAACCGGACCCTAATATTTATGATTGGACATTGATTATTATCCATAAATAACCTTGATAATGACCTAAACCCGAAAAGACCTAGCCTGACCTGAACCTGAGTCAGACTTTACAAACCTGAAACTGATCTAATCCGAATCCGACTCAATTTAAACTTGACCCATTTGTCAGGTCTAGAGGGCGTGTTAAAATTAATTTCTTAACGCTTTTATTTTTTCTATAACTAATTAACAAATTTCTTTTATATTCCTGTGCAACTTTGCACGGGTATTCAACTATTATATTATAATATAAGAAACCATTTCAGATTACCAGTTGAACATAATTGCATACCCATTGGATTGTGATCAACATAATTGCATACCAATTGGATTCAAATGGCAACACTGTACTCTCCCATGGTAACATTATAAATTAAATGAACTAACTATTGTATCTTAAATGGTAACATTGTAATCTCTTATGGTCATTTAATAATTTAAATGAACAAAATTTGATGTATTTTATATTTTTTTGGTCACATATTCGACAAAAGTTATAATATTTTTAGACGTTTATGGTAATATAGTTAAAATTGTCAAAAAGAAATGCGCACATTTAGACAGATAATGATGCTATTTTATAATAAAGTGGTCACAAAACAAACATTGTGTAACACCCCAATTATCCGGCCAAGATAATCGAAGCGTTACCATCTCAGTTTCCCAAAGTAGTGATTTCGGAGATACAATAAGAAGCCCTTATTACAAATAGCGGTTTAGTGAATTACATAAATGTAAAAAATGAATAAATAAGTACAAGTCAAACTACTATCTATGTCATCTATGCTATGCTACTCGACTCCGAGTCCAAGTGCGGCCCAAAACCCGATCACGTCAACAAGAAAAACCTGTACTCAACCTGCTCCCCATATGATCGGAAATATCATATGGATAGACACAGACCACCCCGGAAATAGGTGACAATTACACAGACACACAACACGTTTGTTTCAATAATTAATATGAGACACGACATACGAAATATGATTATGCAATACAACAATAAATGCATCTGATACAACCTCCAACCACACCACACCGGTACCAGGACACACCCAGACGTACCCACAACTCGATGACGGCACCACAGCACCGCCCACCAAAACAGCCGGTAAAAAGTTACTCCGGACACAACGGTGGTACCGGGCCCGAGAGCGACTCGGATCCCCTGCCAGACGAAGTGACTCAACCTCACGTGCCCCTCCATGACTCAAGCCATTAATATGCACATCCCCCTCGCAGTGGGAAGCTCCGAGAGGCGACCCGATCGTGAGACGGTCTCCCAACCGCCTGACGTCTCCAAAAGAACGAGTAACCCCACCGTACACCGTCAACAACCTCCACATACATATAAGACAATATGCATAACCAACACAACAAAAGCAAGATACTACTCCATATTCCAATTACCGACTCAACATGATGCACGGTCCCAATTATGATATGAATACCAATTCCTCAATATCATCAATGTCATGTCATAATAACGTACTTCCCAATAACATATTAATTACGATAAACATCTTATAATGTAATGCCAATTAATAACGACTCATAAGACCATCTAAATGCATATATTGAAACTGAGGAGGATTAACCTATCTTTTAGCAATCCTGCCAAATAAACAAGCAAACGGACACAAATGTGCTCCTCCACAAAGTCGGCACCTAATTATGTTAATTAAGTATAATTATTAACTAATCTAATTAAATTAAATACGTAATTAATTAATTAAATAAAAACCGTTCTTAAACTAACTACCCAAACCCGTTCCAATACAATTCCGACTCTCCACCCTCCACCACCGGCTACCGCCACCGTGGGCCACCACCACCATCCATGGTGGCCACGGCCAGCGGCCCCACACCGGCAGCCCAACAATACCAACGACGGTGACAACAAAAAATAACAACAATAACGACATAGCACACCAACCCACCACATACACCACCAGGCCGCACCACCGCCACCCCGTCTGGCCATGGTGGTCACGGCCAGCGCCCAGCACCACCACACCCCCACAACACCTCCATCCGAGCCACCGAGCTTGACACAACCGCAACAAACAGCAGCAACCCGACACCACAACACATTCCCAAAACCACTCGCCTAAACCCCTCGTTAAACCACCCTACTGCCACCTTTAGCGCCACCCATGACCACCATCACACTCCCCTTACAACCCACAACACAAACGCCCCAAAACCAGCCCAAGTCAGTTACGGTTCGAGGGTCAAAACCCCAACCCAAAATCGTGTTTAAACACCTATATATGGCCTAGATCTACTCGGTCAAACCGAGATTTGGGTGGTCAACGGTGGTCAATGGGGAGGTCGACTACGGTCACATGTGAGTCGGGGTCAAGGCGGGTCAACGGTATAATTAAATAATATATAAAATAGTATAAGACGGTCTTACCTCAAGGCGGAGGGACAAAATCTTCTAATCTCTTCTTCTCTCTTTTTCTCTCTTATTTTTCTCTCATCTTATTATTTTTGTGGTGGAAAATGGATAGGATAGGGTAGGATAAGGTAGTATGGGTGGGTGAGTGTATATATATAAGGTGAGATAGTATACGTATTTGTATTATTATCGTTATCGTTATTATTTTATTATTCCCTCTCAAACATAATCCGTAAAACAATATAAAATATATATTTATAAAATACGGGTTATTACAATATTCCCTCCTTAGAATGAACTTCGTCCTCGAAATTTGCCCTATGCTCTCATTTCCTCAACTCTCATCCCAAATCCTCATGCACTCTCTTTTGTCTCACATATCTATCAGTCGTACACGCTCTTTTTAAATATCACACTCATTCCAAGGTTCGTTGTTCACTCTCACTACTTTCTCACATTCCGTACTTTCCTCTTTCCTAATTTACGAATTCTTAGATCCACTCCCCCTAAAAGAGAACTTCGTCTCGAAGTTCAACTAACAATCCTCATAAAGTGTTCGCATACGCTCATTACCAAATTTCCACAAATGATCATGATTCAGGTTTAACACTCTCTCTTACTTATTGTAAATCCATAATCAAATCTCATATAGTCAAAATTCTATCGATATGATACCACACACTACAAGCCTTCCAAAAGGGTAACTCACAAGGTAAAACTCACGGTTCCAATCTCTATTCCCATAAATAACTCCTAACCCAAGTTGGTTATTTGTATACGTATCTTTCGCGGGGCGTAACTCGATTACTATTATATAACTATATCACATCAAATCTCATACATTCGTATGCAAAGCACATCAATCACGAATATTTGGACTTCATTAAACAAACAAGCAATGCAAAATTCTCGTTATATGATTCAACCATGCTCAACATTCCCATTTACGAACATCATGCCACGCATATACTGCGTCTGATACACCACATGATCACACATGTGTTACCACATCTGTTACCATCCATCATCAACACTTCCGTTTATATGGAAGATCACAATACCATCATGCAAATGACCACTATGCGACCCACATAATACGACTATAATACGACCATTTTTATCATACCAACATGAATTCACGGCAATTAACGTGTACCACACACAATCGTCACATCATTCTTATCATCCAATCATATATGTCAATTTAACAAATTTTATTTAAATTTCACTCTTAAATAGTAAAAGTCACATAATATGGTCAAACGTAAAAAAATTCACGCTGTCTCATCCATATGGGGTCAACATGTTTATCCGACACAAGTTAACTAATATATACCGCGAAATGAGAGTGCACAGCCAATATTTGGTCGAATATTAACAAAACAAGGGCCACAGCAGGCCACTCGGTCGAGTGGGGTGGCTTTAATACTCGGTATTTTCAGTATATGGACACTCGGTAGAGTACAGGGTACTCGACCGAGTGCCCAGTTGTGTCTTTTTGTCAATGTTCTGGAGTAGGGAACTCGATCGAGTGCCCTGCACTCGGTCGAGTGTCGTCTACTCGGTCGAGTGTCACTTACTCGACCGAGTGTCCGGTTTGTAACGGGTTTTTTTCGCGGAAAGTATAAATAGTAGATCGGGAAGCAGTAATTCATTATTTCGCTTTCAAAACAAAAACCTAAACTCCGTTACTG
>VHZZ01005609.1:19784-38625 GCA_009801015.1 Silene noctiflora
CTTCGGGGACGAAGTTCATTTTTAAGGAGGGAAGACTGTAATACTCGGGATTTTTAGTATAGGGACACTCGGTAGAGTACATGGTACTCGACCGACTGCCCATTGTTGTTAGTCTGTTAGTGTTCTGGAGGTTGGGGACTCGGACGAGTGGCGTGTACTTGGTCGAGTATCGCGTACTCGGTCGAGTGTCGTGTACTCGACTGAGTGTCCGGTTCGTATCGGGTTTTTTGGCGAAAATTATAAATATCAGAACGAGAAGCAGTAAATCATTATTTCGCTTTCTAAACAAAACCTAGACATTGTTTACTGCTCCTCCTTCTAGTTCTTCATCCCGCGGCGCGTCTTTATCGATTTGTTGGGAGTTTTACGCATCTTAAGACCATAATCGCAAGGGTAAGTCTTTAATCGAGTCTTTAAGCATGTTGTTGAAACCCTAATTTCTGATTTGAGGGTTTTTTGGAGGGAATTGTGTCTTATTGTATGATTTGATTCGTTATAGGAGGAAACTTCATAGAAGAGGCATTTTGATCACTTGATTGTCCTGAATTTGCTGATTAAGGTAGGATTTCCTACTCAGTTGACTGTATAATTGTATGCGTATTAATGTGACGGTTTTGTATTGTGCTTTATGATATGATTCTATGATTGTGATGATATTGTGATGGCGGAGTTGGTGTGGTGATGTTGGAGTTGGGTGTGATCGGTATTGTGATTGTGATATTGTTTGTGAGCCATTGTGAGAAGTGGTCTCACCCCCATTGTTCGCCTTCTGCGTTCTCTCAGGGTAGGGGGGATGTGCACATTAAGGGACTTGGGTTATTGTGGGTGGTTTAGGTGGTCGGCTGCGGTCTTCCACTGGCAGGGCTACATACTTCGGTGTGTAGTCGGTTACTTGTGATGTGGTGTGGTGATGGTGGTAATAGTGGTGGTGTGGTACTGTTACATTATTGTTTACATTGTTATTGTATATGGTTATTCAGTTGATTGACCCCGTTTAATGTTTTCAAAATTGTGGTGATCCATTCGGGGATGGTGAGCAGTTAGTTTAGCAGGTAATGACAATGACGGTTGTTGACTGCGCGCCGGGGTTAGCAGGGTGGAGTCTCACGAGTTATATTAGCGTCCGCAGACTTTTTGTTTAGTTATCACTTTCATTTTTGTTTGGCATTCTACTCTGTTTTGTCGAGAGAGTTTTTATCACATTAAATTATATTTATATTTATATTAATAATGTTTCTTTATTGTTACTATGATGTTCACTGCCTCGGGAAACCAAGATGGTAGCATCATTGTATTAGGAGGTAGTCCTTGGTAAGGTGCCTCGGAGTATGAGGTTGTTACAACATAGTTGGATGACTTAGATAGTAGTCGAGTTGTATATGACATAGTTTACATTTAATCATTTAATCTTTTGTAATCACTAAACTTGTTATTTATTTAAGTAGTTCTTTTATTGGAGTTTTAAAACACTGCCTCGGGAAACCGAGATGGTAACATCCTCCAATTACCTTGGCCGGGTAAGAAGGGGGTGTTACACCCTCGATCCTAATCCTAAAATCACCGCTGAGTAGAATATCATATCATAATACAACCTTACAACATCTACTTTATTTTGTAAAACGAAGCCTCTTAATATATACCTGTTGTAATAAACTAAGGTCATGTTCTTTTGGACCTAAAGTCACTTAATTTAAGTTCACTTCATACCATATAAGTTCAGTTTAGTTCAGTTTAGATCCTATAAGTTCAGTTCAGATTCTATAAGTTCAGTTCAGTTCAGATCCTATAAGTTCAGATCAGTTTAGATCCTATAAGTTCAGTTCAGATCATATAAGTTAATGAAGTTCAGATTCTATAAGTATAGTTCAGTTCAGATCCTATAAGTTCAGATTCTATAAATTCAGTTCAGAAAACTTATATACCGAGTATTATTTTTACAAATCAATGCAAAATTATTTGACATTATTAATTATTCAATACATATATACATTATATGTTTACAACAAAATTATCACTCCTCTCATTATTTTTCGTAATGTAATCGTAGTATAATGTATAAACAACCCAATTTATATAAAGCGGACAAATGTTATTATCTTACCTTGTGTTTTAGACTATATTTTCTTATCAATGTTTTCTCTTGGTTGCCCACTAATTTCTTGTAAAAAAATTGTTTGATCTCAATAAAATTTTGCGTGATAATAATAATAATAACAACAAAAATAACAATAATAATAACAATAATAGTAACAATAGTAACAATAATAATAATAACAACAACAACAATAACAATAATAATAGTAATAATAATAATAATAAAGTTAAATTAAATTAATTATTTTAACGGATCCTGTAAGTTCAGTTCAGATCCTATAAGTTTAGTTAAGTTCAGATCTTATAAGTTCAGTTCAGTTCAGATCCAATAAGTTCAGTTCAGATCCTATAAGTTCAGTTCAGTTCGGATCCTATAAGTTCAGTTCAGCTCAATTCAGATCCTATAAGTTCAGTTCAGCTCAATTCAGATCTTATAAGTTCAATTCAGTTCAGATCAGGTCTGTTTCAGCTAGAAGAACAGGGCCTAACTCAGTAAATATTTCATACTCTTATTGACAATGTCTCATATTAATATCTAAGATAAATGTATTGTGTTCATATGTTGCATAATCCCTTGTTTTCGTATTTTATTGACTCCTTTGTTACTAATAAACAGATTAATATGTTTATATTATTTTCTTATGGGGAAATCAATTGATCATATTATCATGCTTGGCTTGCACTCTCGTTTATAACGAATGAGGATCATCTCTATTTCTTTATAAAAAATGGAGGTCCATTACTTTTTCAATGGTCTAGGTTTAATTTCAGCCCAATCGAATGGTCGTAGTTCCACAAGAAAAAAAAGGATTAATTAGTTGAATGAAGATATATAGTATTGGACCGAAAAAAAATGGAGAGGATCCCCTTTCTTTTATATCCGAACGCATTAAAAGTTGAGCTTAGGGATAACAAAACGTGAAAAAGAAAAAAATATTACTCGTACACTGTATTATCCAATTTCTTCTTTACATTTATTTTGTAATAATACTATTGAATCGAGGTAGTCAAACGTAACTTTAGTCGTCTACCATGCAATATTATTATCTCCCTTACATTTCTTCCTCTTGGCTCTTGCACAAGTGCACAACTTACCGGGAATAACTTTTGCCTTGATTACTTTTTCTCCATCATCCATATGACCATATTCACATACTCGAGAACTGCTCGATGCACGACTGAATTGGACATACCCGATTTTATCTCTAATTTGTACAATGAAGTACTGAAGCCCTAATGGAGACAAAAAGTATTCGGTATGTTCAAGTCATTTATTTGTTTAACCGTAATAAAAAAAAATATATATATACGCACAAAGAATAAATTATATTGGACGAAACAAAAGAGGATGAGGCAGAAGGCCGGCAACTTGTAATTTCACCTATTCTTTTAGTAAATAGAGGATGAAGCGGAAGTCCGGCAACTTCTTCTAAGCTCGTAGTTTCGCTACGGAACAAAAGAGGCCGAAGCACAAGGTGCCAGGCATAAACAAGTCATATGGTAACAGATACAACTATACAAGTCATGTAATGTAACACAGCTCGCATTATCCCTTGACCCAATGAATGAGAGAAAGCACATGGAATTGAGAAAATAATGCACATTTGTATCCTTTTTCATCACTTGACTGCATGTGATCAGAAAGAAAGCATGATGATATGATGTATAGTTGTTCTTGGCTCGTGGCACCATGCCATATGCTTCAAAACATGCTATAAAGTTGTTATTCTACTCTTTTCTGTCCACCTTAGCTTCCTCACCATTATAGTCAATCATCTCTATGATTCCTTTTTGTTTTTCCATCTATGTGTCATGTGTGTTTGTTATCACAAATTCGACTAAAAGATTGTAACGGCTCGAATAAAAACGCACTTGGGTACATAAAAATAAGTCATTTTCGACTCCTTAGGCACACTAATTTTTGTCTTATTTACCCATGTGGGTGATACTTGACCAGTCACAAGCTTATGACGGATGTATCCGCCACAAGGGAGACTTATAGTTTGTTTCACATTGTTATCAGAATCCCGATTCGATTTTATATTTGTACGATCCTAAACGCTTCACTGAACTAGGATTTTACGATTCTATCATATAGTTGTAAAATCTTACGATCGTATCCATTTGAAAATTTGTAAAGGTAGATCATAATACGATCCTACGATTCGATTCTATAGTAAAATATAAATATAATACTTTTATATAATGTATTGTAAAATCCAAATTTTGCGTAAATTGTAAAACATGTTTATATAAGAATACTAAAATCGTTAATTATGAGTAATTTATAAATAAATTTTGTGATCTACACAAACAACTAAGTGCTAAATTAGCCATCATACATGTAAATATGTAATGGTTTTGTGTCATTTCACAAAAGTTGAACGTGGCTAATTAGGGCCTATTATTGAACCTTGATCGTTATGCAATTCTTCGTCTAAGTGTTCGTCTTTGGAGACGAGACTTTCTATGATTTTGCACAAATTACGGTTGGTTCATGTATTTATACTTTCTCTAATAATTCATTAAAATGTAACATTTGCTTTTGACACGAAACTAACCTAAAAAAGGTAAAATCATATCATAAATTCATTATACACCTAAAAACAAAACCAAAATATAAATGTGCAAATTGATCCATGGGCTTTCTTTGGAATTAAGATACGATTGGTGGTAGATTTTATTTGTTATTTTCAAGTAATTGTAACAATCTATCAACGATTTGACAATTCGTAAAATTAATCTCTAACATATAATCTCCCTTGAGAGTTAAGACTAAAGGTGGACAACAGGCCGGTTCGGTGCAAGTCGGGCCGGATTAGTGGGGAGGGAGCCCGAGCCCACATCACGGGCTAGGGGTGTGCCGAGGGGAGGTGATGGCCCTGAACCGGCTAGGTTGGTCAAAATGGGCAAAAAAGGGGGCGCGTCAGGTGGGCTGGGATAGAGGGATCCCGGGACCGGCTCAGGCTGGGCTGGCCAACGGACTGAAGAATTGTTGACCCGGTTGGGCGGGTCAGGTCAACCCGCATTGTTGTCCACCTCTACATAAAACGGGTGAAATCGTTTTATTGCTAAAACAGGTTAAGTATTACACTATTTAGATAGATGAGACAAAGTTTTGTTATTCCTTAGATATTATCCTTTTGTCTTCATCTATGCAAATGGGTAATACTTAACTCATTTCAACTATAAAACGAATATCTTTCTCTCACACACAAACCTGTAAATATTTATTTAAATGCCTATACAAAATTCATGAGCTTGATAAAAAAAGGGTAGGAAATATTTTTTCTTAAAGTAATTGTGATATTTATCCATGTGCCTACACATAGGGGTATATGAATAAATGCAAGAATTTCCCATATTGATTAAAAGGTGCACAATTGCATTCTAAACAATACTACAAACCTATCAGAATTCACGGTGCATGAAGTCGAAAAACGATCATACCATGTACAGAAAGAGGAAATCTGATTAAATCTACGATAGTTTTATACTTTTATGTTCATTGAACATTGAGCTCTTACTGTTATGGCCTTGTTTTAACTTTATGTGATCCAGTCATCCAGTCAATTGACCAACTGAAGTATATAACCTGAAACTAAAAGCCCATCAAGTAGTGCTACATCTATCTTCTTTATCCGACACATGCTTCGATCCGCCATTATTCGCTCTTACTCTATTTCCTTATCCTCTATCCCCTCTTCTTGGATTCTCCTAATAAGGTTTCCTCATCTTTCATGTGAATATGTGATAGCTGATAACCCTAGGTAACATTAAAACACACAAATACGTGGTGTTTATGACCTACAGATCAATACAAGTCCTTTCAGTATATTTTGTCCTCACTCATGCGTATCCCGGAAACTTTTTCAGGAGGTTACCCATCTTAAAACTACATTTAGCCAAACACACTTAACTGTGTAGCTTTTTTGCATAGATAACCAGAAAATAAAGTGCACTTTGTTGATATGAGTAGTACTTTTAATCCCTTTAAGCACTAGTCAGATTTTAAGTCTATCGATGGACATCTTCAAGGGGGAACCCCACCCGAATAACGTCTTCGGTTCAGTGGAGTATTACACGTGACACAGCATCTCATGGAATTTAGGACACGGGACATGTTTAAATTTAATAAAATATATATTTTGCAACTATAAACGTTCGATATTTTTTTTTTGTAAAAGTTTTTTATGTGAAATTTAAATAAGTGATGGTAAAACTTGGCTTGACTACAACTCATTTTCATTTCCCACACAAACCCATCATATATTCAATCTATTTCGACAACTCATTTCTCGTCAAAAGAACATCATTCACCCCAAGTAATGTCCAAATACTAAGGACATGCGTCGGACACGTGCCCAAATACCATGGACACGCGTTAGACACGTGCTCACAAAAATGAAGAAAGTTAGACACGGCGTTATAGGCGTCCGACACGTTTAGGCGTGTGTCCGACGAGTATCGGTGTCGGACACGGAACGACTGGTTTAGAGGAGTGTTTGTGCTACCTAGGTGATAACAACATCCATCTAAATATTACTCCGATTGTAGTTTTGTTTCTAGGTGATCGAAAATTGGGAATTTTTTTCAAACTAATGATCTCGTAAAGATGATGATTTTTTTTTTTTGGCAAATGTAAAGAAAGAGTATACAAGACTATCGACACATGAACCGCTGAGCAATATCACGTGCCTCCTTATTTAAAATCCTAGGAATAAAGCTAAAACATAAGCAATGAAAAACAAGAAACAAAAGAGTTAAGTCCGCCAGGAGTCCTTTAATGAGGTGATGCTCAGCCTCAACTCCCGCGATTTGAGCCAACAATTGGAGACAGTCAGACGAAACCTACAAGTGAAGAATCCCTCGTTCACAAGCCCATAGTAGAACTTCCTTTAAGCTCAACGTTTCCGCATGCAAAGTTGATTCCGCTTTGATGCTCTTACCCTTAAAAAAAGTCGCAGTACCATCCTCCCTAACCATAACCCACCCGATAGCTGCATTCTTTGCATGCTTCCAACCCACATCCACCATAACACGAGCTGATTGGCAGGTCCCCGGCATACCCACTCTCCTTGATACCTCTAACCCCTTCCATATCCTCCCCCCTAACCTGGAAAGCCCTACCCACATCCCTTAGCAAAAGAGCATGCAAAACCGAAGCCACCGTACTCTCCCATAGCTGAAAGAAAAAATGTGAATTGAACTTCACTTCTTGGAAGATAATCATGTTGCGAACCACCCACAGGCACCAAAGAATAGCCATAAATTTGATAATTCTCAACTCCGCATCCGCAAGTTTCCCCAGATAATAAATCCAATTAATGAGTCAGTCACCAATATCTAGGTAAGTACATTGAGAAGAATTAATACCAAGATCCGAGCATGCCCACACTTTCTTACTAACAGCACAGTCACGGAAAACATGTGCTCTTGTTTCTGGGTTACTCTCATCCGATAAACAAAACCTACACCCTGGTCAATACAAATACCTCTTTTCGCAAAGCCACATCCCATAGAGAGAGTATCAGTGAGAATACACCAGAGAAGAATTTTCCATGTCTATGGTCCGGGTAACCTTCATTACCTTTTTTGACAAAAGTCCTTACCTAGGCTACTGATTCTCGTTCTATCCTTATCACTCCTATTCAGCTCCATAAATCTGTTAAAAGCCACCTCATAACCACTTTTAACAGAGTAATCACCACTAGTAGTATGTTTCCAGCATATCACATCCTGTACCTGTAACAGACACACTGGTATAGCAAGGACTTTATCAACTGGCTCCTCAGTAAATAACGACCGCACAAGACCCTCACCCATGGTAGAGACACATATCCTTCACCTTCATATCTTTCAAGTGATAATAATCCGGCTGTAGGATCTCATCCTTAGGTTCCAGAGGGTTACCACTAACCCATGCAAATGTCCAAACATTAAGTTCCGACTCAATACCTGGCTTCTATCCAACATTTTGGACAATAAGGTCCAAACCGTAGTATAGACTCTGAACCTCCCATGAGACAATGCCCTTTCTTGAACACTCAAGTCCGTCATATACCCAATTGTTACGAAAAATTTTAGCCCTAAAAACTTGACAAAAGAAGGACTTATCGTTCTAGACCAAATGCCACACATGCTTTGCCAATAGCGCTTGATTTAAGTATTCAATATTTCGCATACCCAGGCCACCCTCACACTTCGGCAGACTCGGAAAATTCTTATTGCACCAATGAACGGTCTTCCCCGATCTACACCCCGCCCACCAAAAATGTGACAACAGAGAATGAATCCTAGAAGTCACACCTACTCGCCGGTGATAAGAAAATCCCATTCCACAACAAGATTCAGTGCATAACATTATCAACCAGTCTTTTGAAGATATCCCTTTTCGACCCTTGAAACTCCGTTGGCAGCCCAAGGTATGTTCTGATCCCCTTATTATTTCGTATATTTAGAACTTCATGGCATAGCTTAGCTTTACCTAATTTGGTACGCGGGCTGAATAAGATACTTGACTTATCCTCATTAATCACTTGGCCTGATGCTTTACAGTAAATGTTCAAAATACCTTTCAGAGTATCCACTGCGTCATCATTATCATGGAGGAAGAAAACAACATCATTCGCAAAAAAACAGATGTGTTAAGGGAGGGGATTCCCGACATAAGAGAATTCCCTTAAGACACCCATGTTGTTGTGCATACCTCACATTCGCCGAAAGCACTTTCATACATAGTATGAAGAGATAGGGTGACAGTGGATCACCCTGGCGTAGACCATAACTGAGTTTGAATTGTTGTAAAGGAGACCCATTAAACAAGACTTCGTACGAAATCGTGGTGACACGGGTCATAATGAGTGATGTCCAGGGCAACCAATCTTATACAAAACCGCCTCTAGAAAATCTCATCGAACGCGGTCATAAGCCTTACTCATGTCAAACTTAAACACAAAACGCCCATGCTTCCCATATTTATGCTTATTAATGTTATAAATAGCCTTATGGGCCAGAATAATATTATCCCCAATTGCCCGATCTGGGACAAAAGCGTTTTGGAATTCACTAACCAAATATCCCATAACTTTAGCCATCCTATTAGCAATACATTTAGTAATAATTTGCATGAAAACATTACATAAGCTGATTGGCCGATAATCCCGGACTAGCTTCGGGCTCTTACATTTAGGAATAAGGGTAGTAAAGATGATGAATTAGAGGGGGAGAAACTGAAAAACCCAAGATGTTGATATGGAGAATTGCTTGTATATTCAATGATAATAAAATGGGCTTGGGATCATTGACAGTGATGCTTGCTGCATCTGTGAACAAGCTCTAGAAACTATTCAACACCTCTTCTTTGAATGTGGATACAGTGACAACATTCTATCAATGTTGGAGGATTGGTTGAGGATTAAGGTGCGAAGATATGGTGCTCTGTCATGGCTCACTCAGTGCAGATACACTCGACTCGGGAAAAGAGTCATTAGAGTATTGATGAATGCTTACTTATATACGATCTGGCACTGTTGTAATGTGAGTCGCTTAGAGATGAAATTGGAGAAGTCTAGCTCTGTAGCTCTGAAAATTCGAAAGCTGACTCAAGAGAAGTGTGGCCCTCTAATCAAGAAACCAGTTGGAATTAAAGATCAGGGATGACTAACTCGTTTTGAAGGAAGAAGATAGCTGGTGAGGTGATGCGTTTGCAGTGTGTCTAGCTTGTTGTGTGACTAGTTTGTAATAGGCAAAAGTGTTTTGTCATGATATTATGCTCAAAGTGCATAGAACTCCTTTGTATATTTTTATTTTCTTTATACAATTACATTTTATCAAAAAAAAAATGATAATAAAATGATACGGATGAAGTATACAATAAGTCCATATATACACCATCCACCTTAACCCTAATTAAAGATTTACCTAATTACACCCTATAGTTTAGGTAACAATGAGTTATACTGAACAAAATAAAATCTAAGATACGATATAACCGTAAAGATTACAAAATCACAAAACATTGTTTTACACTCTCCTTAAGTCGTAGAAACCAAGTGCTCACCTTGTACGGAAGAAACTCAATAACTTCGCCTCCAAGTACTTTGGTGAATAGGTTCGCAATTTGTTCTTTACTTTGTTCATGTGAAGTCGAGATGGTACGGTGAAGGAGATAATGACGGATGAATGAGAGTCAATCTCTATGTGCTTGGTATGATCATGCATGAAATTGTCGGGTTCTTCGCAATATGCAACGCAGCTTGATTATCTCAAAAAAAATTGCATAGGCCGTGTATGATCAATGCCAAGCACAAGAAGGAAAGATTTCAATCAAATTAATTCACTAGTTACTTCTGCCATTGCTCTATACTCGGCCTCCGTTGTCGATCTAGCAACCGTTCCTCGCTTCTTTGCCTTCCACAAAATGGGTGTGTGTCCCAATGTTATGAAATATCCAGTTAGCGTCCGTCTAGACAATGGGCAATTTGCCCAATTCGAACTGGGTAATCACACAAAAGCAAATCAAAATTTCTATCCATTATAATTCCATTTCTTAAACTCCTATGTACGGAGTATATAACGAATTACTTGAATAGCTGCATCCAAATGCTTCTTCTTTGGGGGTGTAAATGAATTGCGACAAAATATGCACGACATATACGAAATCTAGTCGCATAATTGTTAAATATATAATCGTCGAACCAATCTTCTATACTTCATTGAGTCCTTGAGAATGCATCATTCGACCAACGCTAATTTATGATTCGGTTGGATAGGACTTAGGAGTATTCACGAATTTGGCTCCTTCCATTCCCCCTCCACTATAATCTTCATTACATATTTACATTGGCTAAGGATTAGTTCCATGTTAATTATATATTTAATATTTAACAATTTTTAGCTATAAAACGGATTTTTCATCATTAGGAAGACTAAAATTCTAAAAGCAAAGGAAAATGATCCATTATTAAAGTTACATTCCGCCACTCGGGCATCCACTCTAGTAGTGAAAATCAACCAATAGAACCAAAAAGCCAATAGACAAGATTATTAAAAAGTCATGTAAAAACACCAAAGCAGGACGTTATTAATTTGTCCTCCGTACTCTACAAAGTAACAAAACCCTTTTCCCCCCACTATAAATACACGACCAAACCCCTCTGTTTCCCCAACCAGCCAACCCTTTTCAAACCGTCGCTATTTTTTCACACTACCCATTTCCCCTCTCATTTTTTCCCTCCAAAAACAACAATGCCGTCCTCTTCCTCCTATTTCACCCACATTTTTTGCGTCCTTCTTTGTATATTTGCGACGTTTGTATTCAGCGACGCTTACCCATTTAAGCAAAGCTCTCACCGTCGCTCTCGGTTAGCATCTCATAATTACAGAGATGCCCTCACTAAATCTATACTGTATTATGAAGGACAAAGGTCTGGTAAACTTCCCGCTAACCAGAGAATGACTTGGAGGAAGGATTCTGGCCTTTCTGATGGTGCTGATGCTCATGTATGTTCCTGCATTTTATTTAGTTTCACATTTTTTTATTTTAAATAAGACAGTCTCATAATGTCTTACTTTTAGCGGGTTTATGAGTGTGGACTCTAGTGGAATTCAGCTCCGACATTATATTAATATGAGACCGTTTAAATTCTCATTGAAGACGGACACTATCCGTCACAAGCTGGAGACGGATAGTATTCCTCTCACAATATGCAAGTGACACTATCCATTTAGTGCCCCATTTCCCACCCCCCACTTGCTCTCCCACTTGCTTTATTGTGAGAGGGACACTATCCGTATTCAGCTTGTGACAGATAATGTCCGTCACAAGACGCTTTGCTAATATAATTGACTAAAACACAGATCTCATGTTAAAACACTTGTGAAAGTAGATTATAATGTATGTTCTAGGATTTACTAGTGTGCACCTGGTAAAAAGATACCAATAACAAGTTTGCCATTACGGCTACACTTGCATTTGACTGGTCAAATGTAAGTGTCCCTATTTCTTAAATCCTTCCCAAATTAGAAAGTAGGAAAATAGAAGCGGAATGGAGAGAGTACTAATAATGGTTGTGGAAAAATGATAATGTAGGTGGATTTGGAAGGAGGATATTATGATGCAGGGGACAATGTCAAGTTTGGTTTTCCAATGGCATTTACAACAACAATGTTGTCATGGAGTGTGCTTGAGTTTGGCGGCCTTATGAAATCTGAACTCCAGAATGCTAAACAAGCTGTTCGTTGGGCTACTGATTATCTCCTCAAAGCCACTGTTCATCCAGACATCATCTATGTTCAGGTAAAACCTCGTCGATTTTCGAAAAATGTATTGTAAGATTACAAATTGTTGTGTAAGGCCGTTTTATAGAAGTACATTGTTAACAGATCTGTTTATAACTGTTTGTTTTCCTAAATGTGTTATAATAACTTGTAGGTGGATTTTAACTACACAATCCCAATTATTTGTTTGCCTTTACTAAAATACCTTTTACGGAGAATGAAAAAAAAAAAGAATGAAAAAGACAAACAAATGATTTGGACAAAGAGAGTATTATTGTTGAACTCCCAACAGTTGAGAGTTAACACTAGTTGTTTATGACTCTTGGATAGCTCATTATAAGATACACCAAGTTTTTATAAAATACTCGAGTTCAACACTTGGACACTGCGAGTAACATAACATATAACTCTGTAGTGTTACTAAGACAGGAATGGACGAAGGGTAAGTTTGTAATTTCTACTCGGGCGAAATTTCAGGTGGGAAATGCACAGCAGGATCATGCTTGTTGGGAGAGGCCAGAAGACATGGACACACCAAGAAATGTGTACAAAATAGACAAGAATAACCCTGGCACAGAGGTGGCTGCTGAGACTGCAGCTGCATTAGCTGCTGCTTCCATGGTATTCAAAAAAAGTGACCCTGCTTACTCTAGGACCCTACTTAACCGAGCTGTTAGGGTACATTCCTCAAATCTCTCCTCTAATCACGCTGTATAATTTATTGCATTATCTATATAATGACTACAAATTTCATTGGTCAAAAGTTAAAGGTCTTAGTCTCACCTATAATATTAAAAAGCACACCAAAAGGGTACAAACGGACAATTTTGGTGCCTTGGTGAATGGAGTACTCCTATTACTTTCATAATCACCCTAATGTATGGGTATGTCATGTGTATTCAACAATATGATTACTATAGTAATAATTAAATAAGGTGTATAACATGATTCAGGGTTTTTGCGAATATTTGTATGTCGAGATTCATATGAGACTGACTAATTTCACATTATATCGATGTGAAACTGTCAAAACTATTTTCCGTGAATTAATTGAACATATCATTGTGTTTTCCGACAACAACCCATCTTGCTTGTGACGGTTACAAGTGAAAATTTGGGTTTGGACAAAGCCTTTCCTGTTGTAGAAGTATAGGTAGTAATTAGGTCATTTTATAGTAACGCAAAATTAATTAATGGGTTTTATTTACTGGAAATTAGGTGTTTCAATTTGCTGACAAGTATAGAGGCTCATACAGTAATAGTCTCAAGACTATTGTTTCTCCCTACTATTCTGACTTTTCGGGCTATCAGGTAAACATAATTCTACTTTGGATTGATCTACTACTGTATTAATACATTCTTGTAATAATTTAGATGTTTGTTGTCTTCAATTTAGTGGGTTATATCTTATTTATACTTTTGTGATATTTGTTAAACAAAGGATGAGCTGTTGTGGGGAGCATCATGGCTCCACAGGGCAACTAGGAACACAATATACCTTAACTACATCCAAAGGAATGGGCAAGTCCTTGGTGCTTCAGAGGAAGATTTCACCTTTGGTTGGGACAACAAGCATGTTGGTGCTAGAATCCTCCTCTCCAAGGTATATTTCTATAACCCTCAACATTTTATTATGCGGTATTCAGAAACAAAAGTTCTCTGAGACGATTTCACATAGTGATTTTAACAAGACTATTCTCTTTACGAGCTAATGACTTAGAGACCACCTGACCCATAAGAACCGTAACTAGTCTCTTCATGTTTTCGTAAGAGTAAAGCTGTGTACTTCCTTGTCATCCATAAGTACTAAGTAGTAGTCATTGCGTTCATTGTTCTACTCCGTATTAAAATTTTCTAATATCGAAAATACTGGCAGTCGTTCCTTGTTCAAAGAATGCAATCACTACATGAGTATAAGGGCCATGCTGATAGTTACATATGCTCTCTCATTCCTGGTGCTCCATTCTCCACAGCCCAATACACACCAGGTACAAAAATAAAAACAAAATTGAAATCTTTATATTGAGTTAATACTGTAATAAATATAAATAATGAAATTGGCATTTACTAAGAGGTAATAAATGAATGGCAGGAGGACTTCTGTTCAAGATGAGTGATAGCAACATGCAGTATGTGACCTCAACATCCTTCCTGCTCTTAACTTATGCCAAGTACCTCAAGACTTCTCGCATGACTGTTTCCTGTGGCGGTACAATCGTAACTCCCAGGACTCTCAGGAAAATTGCCAAGAAACAGGTTTCATTCACACCCTTCTCACATGTTTTCTGCCTCTCTATTTATTGAACTTTGATCAGATGATGAGGATTAATTTCTAGGACTGTGGCCTGGTATTGGAACTGAAGGTCGGGCCTGGAAGTCTATTTTTGTTTTAAAGTGGCTAATACTGTATCAGAATGCAATATTATTGTCTTCCAAGGTATTAGGTAGCTTGTTTTTTTTGTTGCAGTGCAGTGTTAATGATGCCGCACTGCAACAAATGAAAAATAGGTGGAATGTTCTTGGAATTGTTTTAACTGTCAAGGTGGTTAAGCATGTTTATTGAGGTCTCCGTAATGCTAGTGACAAATAACTTATGTAACAGGTGGACTATATACTAGGGTCGAATCCACTGAAAATGTCCTACATGGTAGGGTACGGTCCAAGATACCCACAGAGGATCCACCACAGGGGCTCATCTCTCCCGTCCATAGCAAACCACCCTCAAAAGATCCAATGCGGTGCAGGCTTCAACATGATGCACTCTTCATCACCTAATCCCAACATTCTTGTAGGTGCCCTTGTCGGAGGACCCGACTTCCATGATAGGTTTCCAGATCAACGATCAGATTATGAACAATCTGAGCCTGCCACATACATGAATGCTCCTCTTGTGGGTGCCTTGGCTTACTTGGCTCACTCCTTTGGCCAACTCTAAATAGTCCCCCCTAATGTAGGACACTTGGTTTGACAGGGCTAATTTTTCTACGGACTTAAAATGAGTCCCCCTTTTTTCATGGGTCTATGTTAAATGCTGATGATGTTAATTTAAGTCTTAATGTGATTCCCCATCCCTTGGAAGTGTAATTAGCGGGTAAAGTATTAAGATTGAGGTCGAGGTCGAGGTGGAAGCCGGAGCCCCTTGAGAACATAACAAGAGTGGTTCTGCTTTTGATGAGTACTATAGTATTAATGTAGTACTACTGTTATCATAGATTAAGGTGTTACAATATTGTAATGTTTGCTGGTTTCGAGCCACAAACGGCGTGTTCGTTATTGTAAACTCCATACATTCTGTAGTTGTATTGCATATTTGCATGTGTTTCTGGACTTATTTTAATTTGGGCACTCCTGGATTCCTGCTGCTTTATTGAACAAATGTCTTCACTGTATACTGAATCATCTTGTATCTTCATTGATATATCAACATCTTCCCTTTTACAACCTGCCATGCGAGTACTTTCTCTATCCTAGTCATAGTTTACATATGTTTTATTTTTGCCTCACAAAATAAAGTAAATATAAACTATTCAGTTGAATAAAGGAAGTATGAATTTTTCACTTTTCCAATCATTTTTCATTTTCTCTACCCTACAAACTCTATCTCATAACCTTCTTATTATCATTGAATATATGCTTAAACTTTGATTAACTTAACTCACCCCTCCATAACCTTCGTAATGACCTTGGATGGAAATGGTCTAAGCATTTTGTTTTTCATCTCATCCATTAACCATTTACAAACTTTTTTGTTATAAATATGAAGATGTCAATGGCCCCATTCAACCAAGAGAACCTAATTCCAAGAAAATAGAAAACACAAAAATAAAAAATAAAAATTGTTATTTAAGACGAACATATATTTGTTTTAAACTTAAAAACAAATCAAAGAGATAGATGATTTAAAAACAGATTAGAAATTAATAAATAACTTGTCACGTCTATATAAATTAAGTAAAATTTAATCCATTTTAAATTTAAGACACATGATTATTGTATTTAAGAGAGCCGCTGAACTCAAGGTGGCTCGGTTCTCTGCCGGATACCAATAAAATAATTAGTTAGTCTCCCTTACGAGTTAAGATGAGCGTATCAGTTTTAACATAAAGACGGGTCAAATATCATCCTCCTAAGCATTTAAGACAATTTTTTTCTTTCACTATGTATTCTATTTTTCTCTTATTTTACACCCATTCTCGTTTAAGATGGATGGCCGAACAAATAGTATTTGCTTTCGGATCGGATATCGGATATTGGGAAAATGAAATATCGGATTGGATATCGGATATTGGGAAAATGAAATTTCGGATACGGATATCCGATCCGATTGTGGTTTCGGATCGGATATCCGATCCGTGCTCAGCCCTAGTATTGAGAATGCACTTGAAACAATAAGTATTGAGGGAAAAGAAGTGTGATAGGAAGAGTGAAAGAGAGAACACGTGAGAGGGATGATGTAGGTCAGAAAAGTAGTTGGAAAAAGGTGCAGTAAATAGTGTGAGTAAGAAATGTTGGGAGAAGTAGCTGACTACTGACAACATAACCAGCGACTACTCTTTTTGACGTTTGATACCCATAAACATAATGCAGTGCGACCTTGATAGGTCACATGTCCCCTAACCTATCAGGCTATCACATTCTCACTATGCTTGTCAATTCTCCAAATCTGGATATGGTTTCAAACTTGATTGAGCCCTAACTGGCCAGTCCCAGAGTTACTCTCAAACCCAATTAGAGGTTAACAAATTAACACATTAATTTATATGCCATTTATTATAATGTTGTTTGTGTGAAAACAAGATTAGTATCTCTAGGTACCTTGGAGGTCGTAACTATCCTCCTACACTTTGTGATTTACCCTTGTATGCAAGGGTTCGAGCCACGGTTGTAGATGCGTAATCTAATTAATATTAAATTACTTATTGTAATTTAACACTTTCGATGGTGAATGATAAAATTACCAACTAAAACACAAGGATTTCCAATGATACTTATATATCAAGAAAAAACCGATAACACAACACAACACAAACCAAAGTCCTCACAAGTGATCCTTGTGGTTAGTGATAAGCTAAATTGCAAATTAAGGGATAGATGGCGAAATATCTCCATGATTGGATGAGCACCGCCGTGCTAAAGCTACACTAATCTAAGACTAAGATCTAAAGACAGACTAAGTTGTAGTTGTTGATGTTTGAGTTGTTGTTTGCTCGATGGATGAATGCTTCCTTATATAAGCAATCATCCCATAAACTACCACTTAGTGGGGGTGGGGTTTGATAACCGATCAGCGCCATTGGTCCTCATTCCTTGACGATTGATCCAAGACCTCATTTATTATTAATTCCGTCTTGGGCTTTATCTTTAGAGTTTCTGGATCATTATAATCTACGCCCAATATATCATAATTAGGCCCACTTGCCCTTAAAATAATAAATATAGTACCTTACTATATTTAGGCGCTAACAAATACCCCCCCCCCCCTCCAGCGTTTAGAGGTGAGATTAAGTTAAACCTCTAAACGCTGAACTTCGAGCAAGATGCATCTTCTTCAACTTTAGGTTTCTTCTGCCAAAAATCTCAGTTAACTATCCATTGATGCCATGCTTTGCACACTGTAGAACAGACTACTAAGTTCCTCCACTCTATCCTGGAGAAGATTTGAAGAACCATCAGTGCTTCATTAGTTCCCAGTGAGAACAAGAGATTTGAACATTCTTTATCTTCTTGATAAGGTCGCAAATCCTTTTCTTCATAATCATATCTTGATCGTTTCTTTGAGCTTCACCCCATTTTAACTTTCTATCTTCCAAATTTATTTTGTAAAAGATAAAACTGTATTTATGTCTTGCCCAAGGTCCCATAGGTTTTATACTTGTCCTAGAAGCTTAACTGTCTTGATGCTTTCGGTCTTCCTGCCTCTTCAAATGCCGCATGCAGACACGATCTGAAAGCACCTTTTCCACTTCATAAATGCCATAAGCGGTTCCAATCATTTCCCTTCAATAAATGAGGAAGGTATTTATTCCAAAAATTCCTTCAAAGGTCGCATTAAATGGTCCTTTTAGAAATCATCATCCTCGCTGGAATCTGTAATTTCTTGGCTTCTCGAACCAGGTTGTTGAACTTCATCTCCATCTTCTCCTTCCTCGGAACTGCTAATTTCCAAAGGATTCGACTCACTATCTCCCTCTGGCGGCTTATCTCGGAACTCCGCGTGATAAAGTTCCTTTTCCTCATAATTCCGGAATTTTGTGCACCCACAATTTAGGGTTATCGTTCTTCCATTTCGCATGGTTCTTATCTTCCATGGTTGTATCGGATCTGACTCATGAATCAGGCTTGATTCATATGCCCAACTCACTTTAGGGCTTTCTGTTGGAGTATGTGTCATCGACAATAATGCGATCACATGTTTAAATCTCATAATAAGAATACATGAGGGAAAGTAATATTTTATTGTCAACTG
>VHZZ01005613.1:38828-48985 GCA_009801015.1 Silene noctiflora
GTTTATGGCTGAAATTCGCGTACAGGAGGTCCCAGCCGGTGGGCCGGCTGCCGGTCCACAGGCCGGCTGGGAACCCCTTGTTCCAATCTGTTAAAATTTAGCTTGGGAGTGTCCCAACCGGTGGGTCGGCTGCCGGTCCACTGGCCGGCTGGGAGCACTCCAGAACTTATTGCATTCTGGTTCAGTGTTGTTGTCCCAGCCGGTTGGCCGACTGCCGGTCAGCCCTGGCCGGCGGGGAGTACCTGTAGTTTTGATGGAATTTGATGTTGGGTGTTGTCCCAACCGGTGGGCCGGCTGCCGGTCCACTGGCCGGCTAGGAACATATCAGAATGTATATGTTTTGTGTGTGTAGGCTGTGTCCCAACCGGCTGCCGGTCCACTGGCCGACTGAGTCCGTCTTTTAGATTATGCCTTGTTCAGGTGGTCTGGGCCGGCTGGCAGGCAGTCGGTGCCCCAGACCGGCTGCGAGTACCTGCTTCACTATTTCTTTCTGTTTCACTCATTGTATGATGGATATGATTTGAGTTTATGGTTTGTTTACATTTCAACATAATTATACGATTTGTTTACGTTTCATCATGAGCTATGCGTCGTTCCCATTATATAATTACGATATGGCATGTATYATGCATGATTGAGCTATTATATGCTTCAGTGGTTAGAACCGTGTCCATAAGGAATTGATGTCGACCTACCTCTATGCATGGCTACTACCTTAGATCTTCCGCCACACTCGTGTGGTACGGGCGAGTGGGGTACTCGATTCTCATGGACAGGTCGAGCCTTGGATGCGGAGTTATGTGCCGCATGTCGAATCTTCCGAGAATCTGGATCCAGGTCTTAGACTAGGGTGTACCTAGCTAGTCATCCTACCAAGGGTTTATGTCTAAGGGTGTCTGAGATCTTGCATGGCGTTGTGTAGTTAGAATCTTTCCTTTAGGATCGCATGTTCTTTATTTGTGGTGTCTCGGACACTTGTAGGGTTATGCGTAGTGTCTTGGACATGTTTTAAAGGTAACCTCTGAGCCGGACACCCGCATGATCATGTTTGCCTTGATCCTATCGGACACTAAAGGTGAGATGCAAGCCTTTAGTTACGATATGATTGCCGGGATTGATGTTCCCATCCGTATTTATGGTGAGATGCAAGCCATAAGTACGCATGTGACGTTAGTAGCCACGTCCCGCGCTTATTTGCTAAAAGACTTTCAAAGTAATGGCTACGGTTTTCACTCGCATGTACTATATGTTGGCTTCTCGATACGCATGTTATGTGACATCAATATTGGTTTATTATAGTGATTCCATATTTGATGTTTTGTTCGGATTATTATATATGATTGATTCCCATGCCTTTGACCTTTGTCAAATTGACATGATTCTCACATGGTATAGTTCTTTGGTCATATCATATGCTTAAGTGGACCATGATTATAATGTATGCTTTATATGTTTAAAGTGCCTAATTAAGTTCATTTCGATTTATTGTGGCTGGGAGAACCTTGAGTTACTCCCCACTGACTGTGGCGTTCATGTTTACATGAATGACAGGTTCGTTGAAGCTTATTTTGAGTTGGAAGACGTGTGGGCTAGCGAGCATTGTACCTTGGGCCTAGTTTTTAGTTGCTAGACTTACCCGTCGTACTTTATTATATTCGTGGGATAGCTTTTCCCCAACATTTATCTATTTCGGCCTGTATGACTAATATTCTCATACTTCCTTTTCCGTATGTTAGTAGTTTAATGACATTTCGCTTTTGAACTTAATTTTTTTAAAAAATCTATTGTTTTCCGCTGCATATCTTTTCTTTTATGTTATCTTTTGGTGTCTTAAATAGCGGGGTGTCACATCAGCCGACCCAGATGAGAAGGCCTCGTACCATTAGGGGGCCGCGTTAAAATGCTGATTCGGCGTCCTGGAGAACTCACTTACCCTTGAATGCAGGTACTGAAGTGGTGATAGACAAGGTGAAGGTGAAGCGGAGCAAGCATCCGGAACAATCTCGCGAGATTTCCGCTCGAGCAACGAGGATATGGACTTTCCAAAATGACCAGAGGCGAGTGATAAACTTGGAGGACATGATGTTCGGCAGTCTCACCGTCAAGGAGTTGCACTCTATACTTGAAGGAACGAAGAATCCGATCATGGTGTGGACCAAAGAGTGTCTACAAGCCGCACTGAAGAAAAAGCCAAACCTCAACGCAGCATGGACGACCACAGCTCACCGAGGATGTCTCACTGAAGCACCGTTCGAGAATTTTGTGTTGCTGAGGACGACAACAGATTAGGTAGGGGAGAATGTAAGGAGCCGCACTTTTAGCCATAAAATCTTTGAAAATTGCGCGCGCGGTCCTTTCATTTCGAACCCTTAGATTTCTTATTTTCGTTCATGTATTTTCATTCCTGTTTTTAGTTTCATTTAGTACTCCAAGACTACTTCTTGCGTGTCGAATCTTGGAGTCTCGTTTTTAGTTTAAGATACGTTTTTAGGTGTTTAGAAAACGTATCGCTATTCTGCATAATCAATGTTTCCTGCTACAGGAGCCAAACTATCAAATTTCCCTCTATGAGAGGTGCTAGTCAATTGAAAACCGCTTCTCATCCTTGAGCTTGTTAGTGCTTGTCTCTTGCTTTCAATAATCATATTGCTTACTTTTATTGCTTTCGTGTGCCAGACTTTGATAATCATGATTAGGATTCCCGACACACACTCCGAGTCCCGAGAAATGTGCTAGTGGGCGATCCCTCACTAGTACGAGACCCTTGTTGCTTGAATTCTTGTCCTAGAGTCGGGCAAGGGTGCGCACCACGATCCGGCTAAAGTACCGAACCGTGACACAAGGCTAGCTTCAAAGGATTTGAAATTATCACGACCACAGATGACATTGATAACGAGTTTTAAGGACTCTTAGTGGAGTTCATCCATTAAGTATCTTGATCTGATGAAATCTTCATCCCTGGGACGTTCAAGTTGGACGAGTTCCTCATTACAAGTTTCGATGGCGGTCATATATTTGGTTATGGTCGTGTTGGTGTGAAAGACAATATTTTATTTGGAGACGAGAGGGTGGTCCAAGCCGCATGGGGGGTATTAGAATTGATAATGAGAGCATCGGCGAGAGGGGAGACTACCGGCAAAAGCATCGAGTATGGGTTGATCTTGACGCTACCAAGTGGAATAGGCAGGATTAGGCGTGATGGTTGGTGGTGGTAGGTGGGGATAGGTTCGGTTTTGAAAGTTTTTTGGAGGTGCAGATGTGGTGCGATCAAGATAGGAGAAGAGTTTGAGTCCATTCATGAGGGCATAGATTTTGAATCTTCATTGACAATATGTTTTTGAGTTCAACAGAATTGGTGAAGTTGATGATGGTGAGGGGAGTGGAGGGTTCGGCGGTGTTGGTGAGCACAAATAACATTATACCTCTAGTGGTATAATAGCATCGTACAACCAATATATATCTAACCGAGCTTATATGTAATTTTTCTAAGTTTTCTTTAAAAAACATTTTATGTTTAAGTGGGTGAATTTAGAAACATTATGGTATAACTCAAATTCTTTAGAAAAAAAACTCAAATTCTTTATTATATAACTCAAATTCTACACCAGCAGTTGTACTACAACTGATTGTATAATCTGTTAACTGGTGAGTAAGTTGCATCGGGATGGGTATCATGGTGGCTGGTCCAGAAGGAGAATTGAAGTAGCCGGGTTTGTGTTTTGGTTACGAGCAGTCGATTTGCACAAGATCACTTAACATCGTGATGACGTGTAAAGAATTGGAAGTTTATAATTTCACTGATGATATGAACATTATTTATACAAGTACAAGGAGCATAGACATATGAACTAATTTGTGCTTTTACATGGATCACATAATACTCTTGTAATCTGGTACCTATGATGCAAAATTTATTACATCAAATTGAATTTTGAGGGATGTCCAACTCCCACTTTCTACAGAGACAATGTACTTTAGCTAGTGAAGCCATGTAATCATCAGACCTGAGATGAGATTAGTAGAAGTAAAAAAAGCTAGTCATGAGAAATACAAATACATAGCGTGCAAGTCATGGGTTCGAACCTTTGCCCGTAAGGAGATTGGCATGCACCGATGATGTATTTCTTAGCCATGTCTGGTTTACACTATTCAGATATCACAAAGATTCATAATTACATGCGTTCAGAACAAAATAACATTTCATAGGTACATTGCAATCTCTGTTTCTCCCATCTTTGTCGCCTTCATTTGTTTACGTTTTTTTTATAAAGGTGATTATTTTTTGTTTTAAAGAGGTTGTTATTGAACTTTTCTTTTAAGTTGTACTCTTATCATTGATGAACCGGGTTTATTATTTTTTACCTACCTATTATACCCCTGCCCGTGTGTTCGCAGAAAAAATGGCCCGAAAACATATAATATGATAATATGAAGAAAAGAGTGACATGAGAGTACCAGTGATTCATAATAGAGCCCAGCATAGAGGGATGCATAGAAATACTCGGCACCTTGACTGCTGGAGAATGTCTCAAACAACTACAGAAAATTCAACAGATTAGAGGATTATTTGATGACATTATTATCCATACACCAACTTGTTTGCTGTTTCGCATATATCAACTAGCTTATCAAGTAACGTCATTAATAGATGAGATTCATGACATCAGTTCAAACCCGCCAGCATCAGAAACTATCTTCATTGCACCCTTTACACAAAAAGAAGAAACCACAAAGAACTGTCTACTTTTTTAACTTTTGATTTAGTTGTTAGTCGATGTAATTCTATGTGGGTCATCGAGAAGCAATCTCATCGTGTTAAATCAACATTAAGAGTAAGACTACATACATCAAACATGCCTTCTTCAGTCAGACAGGATAACGTTATTTTTGTATCTAAGGCTGTAGAAACTAGTAAGAGTCTACTGGTGAAGCTATACATGCTGTAATGCTGATATGCACCTACAATGACGGAGTTCATACTATGCTTAAGCTTTGCAACAGAACTCACTTTGATCGACTTAAACAACCCTCAGATTTGAAAAAAGTACAAGTTGAATGAGAATACCACCTTGTCAGGATCTCCTCCGTCTTTGAACAAATTATAGGCTTCTCGCATCACAGCTCTTCCATCTCTACCGACCTGAAACATAAATCGTTGGATTTGTATCTAAAATACTTCTGTACCAATAGATTTTCATGACTTTAACGCAGATAGATTAAGAGGTGCAAGAATAAAACTTGCCTGGAGAAATTGGTTTCTAGCTTGGTCAACACCATACAATTGAGCTTCACAAAGGAAGCACCAGATTGACTCTTCAGTATCATTCGGATTCTGGGCCACATCAATCCTAAATTGCTCCGCCCCTTCTTCAAACCTACAACTCTCTACTCATAAGCGACTCGCTTCGTAGACAACAATAGTAGACATACACATGATACATCAATAACCATGTATCTAAAAAAGATCAAGAGAGTACCTAACCTATCTAGGTAGTACAGGGAAAGCCCTCTTTGCCATGAATCTGAAACCCAAGTAATATTTCGGATTGTAAATTTCAAAGCATGGCAGCAGTAATTCAGGTAATTTTACAGCAATAATAACACTTGAATAAATAGAAATTTTGAAATTTTCTAAATCTCGAGTTTCAGACATACATGCCTTTTGACGAGGATCAAGCTCGATTGCTTTGTCAAATTCAGCAAGTGACCCAATGACATCACCCTTCACAATCAAATGTTTCGTGATCAGTCTAATTCATATGATACATTGGAAACTGGAATGATCACAAAGTAAAAAGAACAGCCCCGGAACAAAATCGCATAATATACGAATGACAGAAACACATAAGCATGTTAGGTTCATGGGGCGGGATAACAGGGATTATCTAGTACGATCGAAATTAAGGGAAATAAAAAGGATAGAAATGCAGGTGTTCAATTATGAGAATTGATAGGCTACCCCAATAATACAATTGTAGTGAATAAATCACACCTAGATTCCATTAGACAAATGAGATAAATCTCACAAGTTCATTCATAAAATTCTTAGATAGATTATTACACATTAACTAATACTCTTATATAGCCTTTTGACTTGGGGAATAAGAAATCAAGGGGATAAACTACTAAATTACCCTCTACGATATTTTTGGTGTGTATCAATACTCACCCCTCGAAATGATCCTTGAGCTTGTCCTCAAGGATCAATGACCCTCCTGGATCAAAGACATAAGCCTGATGGTTCTCATATCTCTTGGCCTTTGGTTGCTTGACTTCACGCTGATCCGTTAGAGGCCTGTCTACCATCCTCAGTCCATTATCGTAACCCCCGGGGGTCAAAAATAAAGTAGCTGGTGACACCAAACCTTGTACAAACATCTCCTTTCATCAAAAAGCCAATAGTGGTCATTTTTTGACATTCACTGATCTCCTACCAGGCAAGATGATATTGCATCAAGATCATCATAATGTATCTTCCTCCTTAAATTGATAGTAGAGCATGAACTAGGACATTCCTCATTCACTAATAAACACTCCAAAGTGAAGTTCGAGTCTTGCTGCACATAAAAATGCACTAACAACCTGAAGTCACCATTTGAGGGATTAAAATTAAGGGTTTGGCAGGGAATTTTAATCCAAAATCAAAAACACCACCACTGACAACTAGAGCAACTGTGGTACATCCTAGCACAATTCCAATTCTTCCAGGGTCAAAGAAAATGGACTTGGAAGTTATTTTCTACTTGTGTTACCCAGTAGTGTACTCCACTAACATAACCTACAACACCCCCTTTGAAAAAGATCATTTCCATGGTAGGAGAAAAACATTATGTTGGTGATTTTGATCACAAGTCATTTAAGTGTATTCGGGTTTTCAGACCGAAATCGGTATGAGCTTGTGACTAATATAATGTGAATTAGGGGGTGCGGAATGCACACTCATATAATCTGAATTATCGAGTTCATGGGTTAAGTGGATATAATTATGATAAAGGATATTTATCACGTGTAAAAGATATTCTAAGTGTAAACGTAGTGTATTACGTCCCCTATCGGGTTTAGACCCTCGGGGTCAAGAATGATAACACTTAAGAGTAAATCGCAATGGCGGTTGTATGGTTGGTTTTGGTATGAAAATCAACATACTTATCCACATTCTTAACAGTTTATATGTACTTATATTCTAAGTATATATGGAGAAATGTGAGAATAAATCATCACACGTGAAATTTCAGATTTGGTAATACAAAACAAAATCGATAAAACTTCATTAAGTAGTCTCTTTATCTTTGCCTAGATAAAGAGGGCTTCAACCGTCTTATCCTACAAGGGATTTTGTGTAACCCAAGACATGAAATAGGGTCGAAATACTCTTAAGGAAAGCGTGCTCTTCGTGATTCGGTTGATATCCGAGTTTACGATTGTTACCCAATACCAATTTTTCCAACACATTAGATACATCATCCCATCACTGTTTATACGAGCTAGATACACCAAGTAGGATGTGCTTATGACACTAGTTGATCCTGACAAATCGCCGTTTCTGCCCTGGTAGAAAATCCAAAGAGTAGAGGATTCCATACAAGTAGCAGCTCTCGGTAAGACATTCAAGGTCGCAACACAAAATTTGTTAAGAAACCCACCCGGGTCAAAACAAAGAGGGCTACACGTCATAGTCATGAGAATGCTGTCGTTAGAAGTGAAATAATTTCTAAAACATATCAAACTAGACATTCTCCACCACAGACCTAAACCCATGTCATTTCCCATTTCCTCAAAATCATTGTTGTCCTCAAGAGTAAGGGTAAGAACTAGTTGGAACTTACGAGGAAGTAAGAGCAGCTTCTTAATGAGCAAACCATTTAACACCTCCATCAACACTTGACCTACATGTAATGCAGAACAACCCGGGCGGAGCCAAGAATTAACCCTAGCGGGGGCGAGCGGGTAATGGCTGAAGGGAAATTCCAAAAATTTTGGAAAATTTTAACGAAAACTTCGAAATTTCCAATCGTTAGGGGGAGCGAGCGCCGCTGCTACCCCCTAAATCCGCCACTGCCTGGATCAAAAACACAGGTAAGGAGCATGACACTCTTATTTGCCAATTCCCAAGTACACTCCTCATTATGATTCTCCTCACCCCTAAAATCACCCTTGACCTCAAGGGTGTAGGTGAAATAAAAGTGTGGCATATCACTAACTATGATGCCGGGATCATATGGCATGAAAATTCTATTAGTACCATGATTAACAACATGAAAAGCAGAGCATTCAAAGCATGAATTTCCACCATGATTACGTTGTCGTCATGAAGAATGTGGGCAAAAATGTTGGCAGCCATCAAGAAGAATGTTTAAAAATTTATGGAAGCGCTCTTTACTTGCACCTTGAAAGCATTCATGCTTACTGATTTCTCCAGTTTGAGTGATGTCTATACAAGAGGTTGGTTGAGATATTTTCTCAAACATCTTATGTCCCCTCGGAAGTTGAGCATGGTCTGTAAAATTACAGACGATTTGGCTCCCCACAGTGACATGTACTCCGTATTCAATTCGTAGAACGAAAACATGGGGCTAAATAACCCACATTATGTAGTAAAATGTGATACAAGCATTCCTTCAAGCAAGTGCCTGACATTTGGTATTTGTAACTCTGTTATAGGAATGTATTTTGTTTTTTCTTCAAGAACAACATCAACATCAGCTTGTACATCTCCATCTCCATTTTCATTGCTATTATTGTCCTCAAGAGTTTTCCACTACATCAATGTCAACAACACCAACTTGCGTTTCACTAATTTCAGCCAATAAGCTACTTTCGGCAAGAGATGATCCAGTTGGATTTTGGCCGTGGCTCAAAACTAGCTCTGATACCAAATGGTACCATTGAAATTAAGACGGAAATAAAAAGATAGAAATGCAGTTGTTCAATTATGAGAATTGTTAGGCTACCCCAATAATACAATTATGGTGAATAAATCACACCTAATTCCATTAGACAAATGAGATAAATCTCACAAGTTCATTCATATTTTTGGTGTGTATCATTATTGCTTTCCGGTGCAACTAAAATAAGGGGTGGCAGAGGTACCTGTCTGAAGAGAAGCATGCCACGACGAACAGCAATAACAGCTTCACGAGGATTGTTGTTGCTGCCTCCTGTCAAGGCATCCCATATGCCTGACACTGATGGGATGAACAACCTTCTTGAAAGAGCAACAGAGGAAACCTGAACATTCGGAAATGTCGAATGTTTGAAAGGGAGAGCGGCGGGAAATGGTGTTCGAAGGTTAGGTGGTGGCAGCTGAGAGAAGAAAGAACGATTGGCAGTGAGGTTGATTGCAGTAGACATTCCCATTATTACAAATTTAGCAATTCTGTGGTGCTACTCTCGTATCTGAGTACCTGATTTAAGTGCAGGAAAATAAGATAAGGCAGCTACTAGGGGTGTGCAAAATCCGGTATGGTCCAGAGAACTGGACCGGTCCGGACCGGAATCTACTAGACCAGAGCTGGAATTAAAAAATTTCGGTCCACCCTCCGGTTTAACTTTTATAACATTCTGGTCCTGTTTGGTTTTTCTGGTCAAGACCGAAAAGATCAGAATTATTGTTAATTAATCTTTTTTCTTAAAATATTATTTTAAAAAAACACATTATAGTACTATTTAATTTAGTTTAGCCGGTCCGATGGACCGGAATTTTTCCGATTCGACCCAAGTCCAGAACTTTTAATTCCGGTCCAGTCTCCGATCCATAATTTTGGGATTTCAGTTCCGGACCGGTGCACAGCTACGCAAGCAATGGTGTTATACATTAATGAATGGTCTGACTATCTGGCAGTAGGCCTTAGGAACACTGGTACGAGTTATAATTGCAGGCTTGGGTTGGACTTATGCCGGGCTGAATATATATTTTTTCTGTTCAAAATGCTGGTTGGGGATTTGTTATCGTGTCGGTCATAACCACTTCTTTTTGGAAGCCGGTTAGGCCGAGTCAAATTGACTATCGCTAAAAGTTCTAACAAGGTTAAACCCAATGTAACACCCCCATATATCAGAGTTCCTTACCAAGGCCACCTTAGACATAGAGGTGCTACCATCTCGATTTCCCGAGGCAATGATAATCATCAGACAATAAAGAAACGTACTTTAAATAA